>JARHVA010000345.1:5202500-5275000 GCA_037957365.1 Torreya grandis | reverse complement strand
AAGGATATGGCATTGTTAAAACCATGGAATGATAATAATATACTTCAAACCTAACTTTGATAATGAGAAGTTTTATTATTTGAGCATCATATAACACCAACTATGCTAATCAAAATATCATCATAACTATTTTATTTAAAACCTATACCAGGTTCATATGCAAAAGGGTGGAACCATGCATTAGTTTTTTTATGTAGATATGAAAATAATGAATCAAAAATTTTATATATATATATATATTATATTCAAAATTATAATATAGTTACCTTTGTTACCATCATAAAAAAATAGAAAAGTGCATGCATTAACGACATCCATGCCCAAAATCTAATCCATTTTTACCTCAATGTGATATAAAATGCCATACATTTTTGTCACTCTATCCAATCTAATAATATGACCAAATATGATAATCTAACCCATGTAATATTATAATTATGATTAGTATGATCCTTTTAATATGTCTCATTATGTTATATAATTTATCATTTATTCCTATAAAATGACCTACATATGCCTTGCATATGTGTGAATTTATCATTTCATCCAAATTAAAATCATAATATGTCTAAATATAAATCATTAAATGCCATTTCATGAATCATAATATATCCCCATCTATCTCATCTAAATCATGTAATCTAACCCAAAACATAAATTGTCTATATGTTAAGCCATAAATCTCTATGACAGGTTGACTAGTATGCTCTCATTTTGAGGTGAGGGATGTAGCCTATGAATCAGTCATCTCAAAATAAAATATTTATATGTGAATAATTTTATATAAAAAATTTATATTCATACAATTTTTTTGTGCTAACATGATTATATTATGTCATCATAGGAAGATTATATTATTCATTCACATATGAAACATGTATCTTTAGACATAAAAATGTCATGTTAATATAGAAATCATGCATTTAGTACTTTTTATTATAGTAATGATCATCACATATATAAGCACCTATTAGTAAGCCATGTAAAATATTCATGACATGAATCACAACATCACACATAAGTAAGAGAGTGCATGATGTGAATCATAACACCATAAGCTTAGTAATCATGTCAATATACACGCACATGCATATAAATTCATGATCATGATACATATAAGAATTCAAGACACTACATGACTTTGAAATTACTATTTGTCCTATTTTTTAAATAATAATTAATATGAAATAGAGTAGCCTAATCAAATGAGTAAGACAATCTAAAAGCAAGCCAATTAAATGATTTTAGATTCTACTGATATTTTGATGAATTATACTAAATATCATCATATGCCAAATATGTAAACTATAATAATTAATTTTTATAATAATAGTAATATGAAGGAGAAATTATGATTATCTTATACAATGATGCATAGGTATATCTGAGTACTACATTGCAAGAATGGATTGTCTAAATATTTGGATCCCATTATTAGATTTTGAATATTTGCTTTCTATCAATATAAACACTTGTATATCTTTGTAGATACTAGCATCAATTTTATTATCCTAATTTCAACACTTTTTCTAGATTAAAGTATGGACAATTTTATATAAATTCCACTTGCACCTATTAGATGTCACTATCACCTTGCATATCATTTGTCTAGATTGTGTACATATGTTATTGATATCAGTCTTTTGATATAAAACACTAAATCCTCTAATTAATGCATGACACCTTGAAAAATGAGTTTTAGTGGGCTCAAATGAAGTCAATTTAACTTCAAATACCCATTTTTGTGAGGCTTTCTTACATATCCATATACTTTGAAGAGGACCTCATACCAATGTAGTTATCCCCCTTATGTGGGATTGTGTGTGAATTATTGTGTAATATGCTATATGTGAGTGTTTGTACTGATCTATATTTTAAATTTCAAAATATTGATCATTATTTGTTATTTTGATGATTAAGACATGTAATATGATTGATCCTATGACTTTATTTGAAAATAGGAAAGAATAGTTAAGAATAACTTAAATTTGTGATTGATTTTTTGTAGTGTAGTATAAGCTTGAGATATTTTTTCTAGATGAATAATGAGTGGGCTTAAAATCATATTTATACCAATTATTTTTTAATTTTTCATGAAAATGTTAATGAAATAAAATATTTTGACCTATTCACATTTAAATATTTGATAATTTGAGTGTTTTAAGGTACAGACACATGCGTTGGATTAAGGACATTAGTGTCCAAGTCTAGATGCAAGTGTCCAAGAAGATATAAGGTTTTTAAAGTTATGTAACTAATAGTGAAGGTTATATGTTAGGTTTTAATAATAATATGGGCTAAAAGTGATCTATGTAATAAAAATATCAAGGTTGGACTATAAAATTATCATTTAGGCATATTGAGATGGAGAATGTGAGCCTTTCAGCTAAAAGGTAGGTCAATAACTGAAGGGTATATCCATAACAAATATTTTTCAAGTGTACAAGATTAGTTTAACATATAAATATATAGTTGAGTATATACATTACCCATTTCATCTAGTAATGCATAAGGATGAAATTAATAGGTTAAAGGAAATAAATGTGTACTATGGTGTGTACAACACACCTTATTTTAGCTTCAGCCCTATTCAAATTTGTAGTATGTGTATGACCTAAAACTAGGATCATGTTATAGGTTTAATTAGTGCATATAATTTGGAGATGAATAATTCAAAACAATTTGAAATAAAATAGAGAAAAGGAGTACAATTATGTGTCCATGTAAAAATGTTCCCCTTGATAGTTTTCATAAGTATTGATGCTTCCTAGCTGAAGCATTGGAGAGATTTTCACAACTCAACTTTGGAGATGTGAATACAAGAATTGAATGGTGTTCAGGCCTCCAATCCAACATGAGGGTGAGGTGTGCCAATTCCATCAAGAATACTAAATCTCAATAACACAACTTAAGTGTAAACATAATCTAGATAATCTTACCCAAGTCAAATGGCGTAACCATATCAACCTGATAGAATTTTAAGTATTTATAAATCCATCAATATCATTGAATATTTATTACACTAATCAAATAATCAAATTGTTACAATAGATAAAATCTCAAATGGTGCATCTTGGTAACATAGTTTATTGGTGGGATAAATTCATCATACAACATGTGTAAGAGTTTGTTAAAATTGAGTGTTGGAAGACCTTTTTTGAGACACTAAATGAGGATTACTACCCTCTCTATTGATTTTAGGATTAATACATCAAGTTTAAAAAATTGTGTAAGCACAAAGATCAGTCAATAGAATACTATACTAACAAATTCCATGAATAATATACATTCCTATGAAAGAACTTGACAAAACAAAATAAGTTTCTAAACTACATCAATGGACTCTCACCTTATTTACATGTGAATATGTAATTATTTAATTATGACACTCTAGGAAATACTACCATAATTCTACCAAGATCATATCTAAAGTGAAGATGATGTAATGTCTCACTTTTTCATCCAACAACATGCATAACAGTTAATCTTTTCAAAATTACTTGTCACAACCTTCTACATAGAATCAAAGAAATTTTCATAAAGGAGAAAAACCTAACAATAATACACATAACTTGAATGTTATTTCACCTTCTAATTCAAATTAAGGTAAGAATAAGTCTGGTGACACGTGGTTTTATCTCCATCATTTGAAAACTCATAATTACTTTGAATGTTGTAAATAATTTTTGTTATTTTTTAGTATACATTAGGTCTCATGTTAACAAATAACACTAATCTATATGTGACTTATAAAATCTCTAGCACAACTAAAATAAACACTTATGAAGAGTGTGAACTCCTCTTCCACATAAATTTTTAGGTTAAAGGGTAAGCCTATTTATGTAATTATCAACAATAGTAGCCAAAAAAACATTATTATATAATCCATAACACATTGTTTCACACCCTAATCCATCCTCACTCTTGTGGCTTCAAAAAGGGAAGGATATACATGTCTAGTGATAATGAACTTTCCAATTAAAACTCAAGCATATGGAGATAACCATCACTTATGACATTTCACCTCTATAGTTTTATGACATATTATTTAGAAGATTGTATTTATATTACTATTAAGTTACATATCAATCCAAGACACAACATTGAATTGGTCATCTCTTCTTTAACCTATTTGAGTCAATTCCCATGACCAAAGTCACCTTTATCTCTACTAACAAATGTCATAAACATGTTTCACACATGAAGGATTTTTTTTGCTCATTTCCACCTTAACACACTTACATGGGATAAGAATCAAGCTTTGGAAAGGTAAACTGCATGATCAATATTATAGAAACATCAACTAAAAAAGCTACTATATCAGCATGGTAAATTATTCATAGATATTGAAGGCTTTCCAATGCATTGTGTGCAAATCATCAAATCTTTTTGGTACCTATACATGAGAAAGATTGTATGAGTGTCTAGTCATTCCTTTTAGCCTAACCAACACACCATATACTTTCATTCTCTTGATGGATTATCTACTCAAGCCATTCCTAAAATCCCTTTTCATTTTATACTTGTATTACATTACAATATTTATAAATACTTGGGAGGAGCATGTGGAACATATCACACATATCTTATACACATTTTATTAACACATGTTGAAATCCAACTTAATAAAGTGTACATTTAATGATGTGTAGATATAGTACCTAAGATACATCATTGACCATGTATAAATTCATGTTTACCTATAAAAGATCAAAGTGATTGAATATTTGCCCAATCATGCAATATCAAATAATTAAGTAGTTTTCTTAGACTCGTAAACTTCTACCACACGTTTGTCTTTTGTTTATTATAATCAACTTGGCTACTCAAATAGCTAACATGTGTGAAGCCCATGTTTGAATTGACTCATGTTCAACAACTCAATTTTAAGGCACTCAAGCAACACATTTTCATAGTTCATGTACTCACATGCATGAAATTTTACACTTTAAATTTCACACTGATTCATATAACTATGCACTCAATGTAGTACTCATGTAGCACAAATATATGTTCCCCTGCCATTATGATACATTAAAAAACACAATGTAAAGGTACTTTAATTATGAAAAATAATTGTATGTTATTGTGTAAGGAATCAAAAAATGGCATCAATAAATCTTTGGGAAGGAGAAAATTGTTCATTTTTATCATAATCCACTTTAGTTCCTATAGACATAAATCAAGATAAATAACACATAGATCTTACATTCCTTGTTTCATTTCCAATCCCATGAATAGGATGCTATTACTTTAGAAACCTCCATAGTTCTAACAATGTCATGGGAGTCAATCAACATGGATTTTATGATAGGGTTTCCTATGACAAGACACTAACATGATGTTGTGTCATCATAGTGGATAGGTTTCAAATATGTGTATCATGGTTACTTGAAATAAATACATTAATATAAGTGTCACTATGCAAGCCTTACTCAACCATTTTTAGGTCCACTTTGGACTCCCAACATCCATGGTCTATGATTGAGAATCGTGATTTGTGGGTTATTTTTAGAAATTTTTATGGGACATGATGGATAATTAGATATATTATTAAATGAATTTTCATTCATAGATAGATGGTAAAATTGATTTTTTCAATTAAACACTTATTCATCTTCTATAAATGTATAACCTTATACATGATCACACCTGAGATGATAACCTTTTATACATTAAACATGCTTATAATATAGTTTTTAACATCTCTACAAATCATAGTTGATTCCAAACATGTCTTGGGTTTTAATTGACAGGACCTCTAGACATATCTTACCATGCATTAGACAACACTACAACACACATATAGTAATAAGAAGTGGTAAAAAATAAATTTTAATTTTCAACATATAATTTATTCATCATCAAGTTCAATAGATATTTTCATGCACCAAATAAAAATTATAAGGATTACCATGATAGCCTCACATTCCTCATGTATTCTAATTTGGTGATAAATTTTATTTGTGCCTTCATAAGTATCCCTTCAAAGCTCTACATTAGAATATCATTTTCATCATTTTATGCATAACTAGTGGGAATGAATTAATTATTAATCTACCTCCATACTTGATCTTGCATCTAGTATTCAATTTGTATATCCTTCAACCTTACACCCCTCCACTTATTGAGTACTAATGACACAACATCCTTATGATGTCGAACATGAATAGTTAATCCAGTAGATAAGGATCAAATCATTGAAGTGACAAAAACATGCACATACCATAGTGCATATCCACTCTATAGAGTGGTCTAAGTGGGGTAATATTTTAGTGAATATAATTGGTACAACTCATAAAAACCTCATGTGTAATGACAATGGCTATACACATAGGCAATGGAGACCATTTCTCTTCAATAAATGGAAGATGATCCATGCACAACCCATGCATAGCATCAAAAACTCATTTTCATTCATGCATAACACTCATACCTTATATGCAATCCACCACAAAAATATTTATCTTGGTCTCATGCACTAGTATCATACTTGTTCATATTCCTACAAACTTGTATTAATTCATAGTCCTATGCATTTTTATATGTCAATAACACTCACAATCCCATACACATCATTAGAATTTACTTAAAAACTCATGCACCTATACTTGTCTTAGTTTTATCACATCTACATGTTAGCCTTAATTAATTATGTGGCTTGCCAAGTGACACTTATCAGCTTGTAATATATTGATTATCTAGTTAGATATTAGTCTCCATGTATCTATAATTCCAACCATCACCTAATAAGGAAGATGAAATTATTCATAACTATCTTATTTATAACTGATATTCATTTTAATTTCTTTTATTTCATGTATAAATATGTATTATAAGCATCTGGATAAGGGTTTATGTCATGCATAGTCAAAATGATAGATAACATGCTCTGTGTATCTACTTTATTAGACATGCATTGTATCACATTGTATCATTTCATTATTTGTTCATATTGAATATAGTTTGCATTTATATAATACAATACTTCTTATCCATTTTAATTTTTGTTTATTTATTATATCTAAATTCTACTTCATTCATTTCCTATTATAACTATGATTTACCTATAATGCAAAGTTGTCTTCCACATTCCTAGTCCTAGGGCCCTATAGTGTGGATCATTATTCACACTTGTTGGAGTAGGAATAGGTTGATATGATTCATATGTCACAAAGAAATAAAAATCATAAAATACTACAAATACACAATATTTTAGGAAAAAAATAAAGATATGAAATATCATGATTACAACCTAAATATGAAGATTAGTTATAATACTATCACATAAAAAGAACAATGAGCAATCAAAATAAACAAGCTTTGTATAGATAAGGGATCATACATTACAAAAAATAATGTGGATATAGTATATTATAATAATTAAATACATTTACAAATAATAAATATCTAGGTTACAATGAGTAAAATATTATAATTTGTACTTCATCATAATCTTATTGCATTGCCATATACTCAACATTGAATTTTAGAGTGTCTTATAAATCAAGAAAGAAAATAATATTATTACCAGAAAAGAATCTCGAAACATGATATAGATCATGAGGAAGCATTAAGAAAAGGATAAATGCATTAACAAAAAAAATTTAGGACCAAAAAAAATAAACAACATCAAGCCCCATCAACATGACCTATATAACAAAAATGACTAGGAAGCATCCTCTACAAGAGCCATTGACTATTACTATATTTATGTAAAGCTAATAGTTAAAAAAATGATATTGATGGTAATAGATAACATGTCATATTTAGTTTCAAAGGTTTATAATAGTTTGGATAATACATTGTAGAATTATAGCATTGCATACATTAGTTAGGACCCCTTGGATATATCTTTCTCCCTATAGCTTGTGGACCAAACGTGCTCAACACACCCGTATGGTATATGCATCCTAAATATAGATCACCTTTCACATTGGGAGAGCATCAGTTGCAATAGATGTTGGATATAGTATATTTGACCAAATAGAATCTTAATTTCCCACATTAAGAAATATTGATTATGATTTAACATGATAGTGATTCCTACCATCCAAAAGTAAAATATTCATAAATGAAAGAAAACACATCAGTAGATCAATAATAACTAAGAGAATAAGAATCAATGTGCTTATATAACCTCAAGTACAAATAGGATATATCAACTTTAATCTTGATGAAGATGACCTACTTTTAGACACATGATTTCAAATTTCAAATATTCTAAAAATATAGAAAAATTAATTAATCATAAAGTATAAAAACCATTCAAATATTCAAAAATAAATACCTAAGCATGACATGATTTATAGTGTACACTATTCACATATGTTATTTATTTCATGTTGTTATATGGAATATTATTTAAATATACACATGCATTTCATGGTATCTAAGTGTTATGTAAGGCATACCAGTTACACACAGACAAATGGATGTTATTTTTCCCTCTACCCAATGGCCATGCCAATAATGGGGGCATATTGTTCCATAGGTTTCACTATTACAAGTTATATATTTTTATGATAGTTTTACTATGTTGATCCACCTATATTACTTATACATGACTTACTAATTTCTCATTTTTTACAAGGTGATACATGATATGATATTTATTACAATGTGACACTGGCACATATGGATGGTGTATAATAGTTCCTTGTTCTATGTTCCATTGATTTTTCAATATTTTACATGATACATTATTTTGTGTGTGAATGTTGTGTGTCACCCTTGGCCTTTTTTGATGTGACCTAGGTGCATGAATAGTAGTATGATTTGAATAATTTATATGTAATTTGGTGCATTTGCATGAAATATTCACCTTGAATGTGTCTTAAGCTGAAGAATTTATCAAAATATAACCTCTATCTATAAACTATTTATAATATGTATCACAAATCTAAAAAAAATTATCCCAAATATGTACCAAATGTATAATATTATGTCACAAGTGTACATCTAAATCATGTAAACTATATCAAATTATACCAATCTAATAAATGTATTTATGTGGATTCAGGTCTCTATAACATTTCTAAATTCTATAAATATATGTTTGGATAAATAAGGAATGAATATCTGAGTCATTATCAATAATCTCACTATCATCAAATGTAATAGAAGGAATTTGAACCATAGGAGGTATCTCTCCTGTAAGTGTGTCAATGATACCATTTGATAGGTTCCCATAATGTGGTAGCGGAGGAGGATGTGCATGATATGTCATTTGAACTTCTAGAATTTTCTTAGAATGATCTTATAATGTGATGGGAGTCATTGTCATCCATTCATTTAACTAATCTATGTTGGTGTCATTACTTACCAGGTCTAGTGTCCAAGGCTATCTATAATAAGGTTTTTACTAGGTTAAGCTAACAGTGTTGGTTGGGGGGTTTGGAGTTGAATTATCTTAAGTTTCTAATTCATAAAGTTTTAACCAAGTGCTAAAAGAAACACACTTGTGTAAAAGGTAAACACACCAAACTGAATGAAATTATTGAAATAAATCACACAATGTTGTTGAAAATTAAACACACTAAAATTGAATATCAAATCCACACTTGAGCTAAATTTTAGAATTAAGATTACTCAAATTAAGGAAATGATAAATGTTCATTTGAATCATAAAGTGCACACACATTAATAGCCTATTTAAGTTGAAAGTTATCAATCTAATCAAACAAAGTATTTTTATTAATTCAAATTAAAAAAAATAAGAAAAAAATTATAAAGACCAAAAGTACACATGCCTGTCTCCTTACAGAGTGGGCCCTTGCTCACCCTTAGATTTAGGGTCAAAATGATTTAGTCCTTAGGAAGCAATTTTGACTAACACATAGAAATGAAAGTGTATTCTTTCCCAAAAAATATTATTTTATTATGTATTCAAAATTATAATTATTAAAATGTTTCACACCTTCAAAAATGAAGTGGGGATCTACCTTTTATTAGATACAATGGAAACTAACTATCCCTAGATACTAGGTAACAACTTAACTAACTAAACAAGACAATATTCATAAAGATTGGTTTATATAGCCAAAATAAGGAGGAATGTTACAACAAATATCCACACGTGGTTGGGGAGATACTCATGGTATTTTCAACTTCTTATTCCAACCATATTTAGTTACCAAATATCATATACAACATATTCATATCATCTTTTTCAAAGTTTCAACCTATATCTACTAGCTTTTATATATGGAAAGCTACATATATGTGTGTGTGTGTGTGTGTGTGTGTGTGTGTGTGTGTGTGTGTGTGTGTGTGTGTGTGTGTGTGTGTGTGTGTGTGTGGAAAAATATAAAGTATTTAAAATATATGTGGAGGAGTTTGGATCATCATGGAATGGTTGAATGAACCTTTGTAATTCCTTGGAGATATGTTATAGATGAATTCGTAGCATGTTGTGGAAGTCTGTAGCTTAGATGTCAAAATTTGTAGTTATCTATCGAGGTCCATAAAATACTTGACAAAGTTTGGATAATTTTTATAATGATAGATTTATGACTAAGTCCCTTCCTTGTCTTTATGGGATCATATCAAGACTCTTATTTATAGCTATAATAACTTTACATATCATAAATGGAGGATTAAACATGAAAATAGTTAGAACATTATGTAAAGAATGTTAACTCTGATTCACATAAGATTAAAGAGACAAAAGCATTCATATTATATCTTATAATAGTTATAATCCGTAATAATACATGTAATGTTCAACCTTAATGTCATATTAATGGCTATGTAGTATGATATATTATGGTTATAATGAGTCATAGTGTGGACTCATCATTTCCCCCACTTTTTACCTTTTGCAAGTCCCATTGCAAATTATCTTATTTGGTCTTCATAAGTATGGATTCACTACTCCAATCTGAGGATAAGATCATATATGTATTTTAATTATTATCTTCTTTTATCATAAGGACTTAATCCCATATCCCTATTAATAAATTGAAGCCAAAGTGCAAATTGTTGCACAGACTGTGGCCATGTGTTCTACCATGGAGACATGGGAGAAAGCAATAGGGGTAGTTTGAATCTAATTCTTATCCATGATTTCTATCCACCTTATTAAATTACATTGGAAATGATCTAAAATATGGCCCCAAATCTTTTAATGGTCCATCTTACATTAGTGGGAGAGAGAACTTCTCTTCTTTTAAAATAAATTATCAATAAATTCCATCATTGACTACAAGTGGTTATAACTCGATCAAAGAATTATTGAACAAACAACTAAAAATTGATAATACCATCTTGTAAATAATGAAGATAGTGGTTATGATCATCATAGCATTGAAATTAAAGGATTTTGAAATCTAATATTATTTGCCATGAATTACCAAATTGAGGTCTGATGCATAGTCTAACTTCTCATGTTGTACTCACATAATCGTTATATCTATCTTCCTGAGCTATTTGGTCTATATAGGTGGAGATAAGGGATCTTAGTTGTAACTCACCAAAAAATAGTTTGATCAAAAAATCATTAGTGTTTCCCAAGATAATATCACATAATTATAATTCACATAATAAATCTTGTCTATCAAGAGTATTTTTCTTATAAACTACTAATGACCTTTCACTTCTGTTGATCTCATGTGGAAATCCACAAGAAATTTGAATTAACTACCATCTACAAAATTTTCCATGTAAGAAAAAATTATAGGAGGGAGATGGCCTCCTACAAGATAAGATATTCTCACTTAGTTGACAAGTAAAGTGTATAGTTTGTTGGGACTAATCTTATTGTTGTTGTGTTTTTCTAAGATATTCTTACAACTCCTATTTATTTTTTTTAATCAATGTATTTTGTTCATTTAATTCTCTAAGCTCAACACAAGTTCATTCTTAATGACTTGTGACATCAGACTAGGACATAATGGTTTAAAACCCTTACTCTACCATAAGTCTAGGGGGCACAGGGTGAGAGTTGGTGTCTAATTATGATTTCAATGTTTTTTTCTAGTGTTTAGATCTAAGTATATTCCTTCTTAAGGACATATTATCTTATTCAAGTTCCTTGGTACAACTCCATAGATCAATAACTTCATTTTCATATTCATCCATTTTCTTATACAATGATGCTATTTATTCATCTTTTTCAAAAGACTGAGGTTGAATGTTCTCTATATATTTCAACAAAAGGGAAATAAGAAAATCCTTACATTGAACTAAATATAATAGATGAAAAATGTCCTTTGTTTTTTGTTTGACTATAGCCTCTAGGTGGGACAATGTCAAAGCATGATTCATTTATACATCTATTACTTTTGATGGTTGGTCTTCTTTAGCAACCATGGGACCTTTATCCTTATAAATGGATGGTTGTGTTGGGGTGATGGAAGGAATAGTTTCTTTAGAAACATCCTATGAGAAACGAGTCTCCACTTTTTCTTTATCTTATGCCACATTAAAATTAGGTTCCTACCATAAAATATCAAGGGTTTATGTAGAAATTACTTTATCATCAACAACAATCAATACCAACTTCCTTCTTCTCTTCTTTAACTGGTTGGGTTTATTGACTTGTTTTTTCATGAGTCATTTCTTTGATGATAATATGAGGTTCTTGTAATGTTTTTCCTAACCTGAGATGTATGTATGAACATTCAATATCACCTACTCCTATAGTTTCACCTTGTTCATTAACATAAACCTTCATATTCTTTAAATTTGATATTGGTTGGGTAGGTAGCTGAGTTTGATTCACTTGCTCTATGGAGCTTGATTGAGTTCCTAAAGGAGCCATCAATTCTTGTTGTTGTAGAAACCTTCTTTGTTGTTGGTTTTGGTTAGGGTTCCAATATTGATTTACCTATGGTTATTGATGAGATTGGGGTATCAAAGGTTATTAAATATGTTGAGGCATCATCCCTAGTTGTGGCATCCATTCCTAGTTTCCCCACTGAGGTGGTGGTGCCCCCCAAACTTGTGTATGTGCATGCCATGGTATAAAAGGAATCCTTGGACCAAACTATTATGGTTGATTTTATGGGAAGGCATTTTCTTGAATTTGCACATAGTTTACTTATTTTATGGTTTGTATATTCTATTTAAGATGGTTCTTAAGAGTAGGAAAGTGATTAAAATTTATTGTATCATGATCTTGAGTATCACATACTCTATAGATTTCTATTTTGTCTAAAGTAAAATCTTTGAGTGTGTGTTTTAATATGCACTTTGGAAAATAGATTTATAAAGGTTTAGTTTTATATTTATATTTATCTTGTAATCCGTCTAATGTTTTTTTCATTTGAACTAGTATATCTATTTTGAAATTTTTTAGTTCCTCTATGAGTTGGCTCACATCACTAGATTTCCCTAGTTTACCTCTCCTACTACTAGGTTTTGTCCTAGATTAGTTGGTACATGCATGTGTAATCTCTTGAAAATATAGTTTGGTAATATCTCAATTCCCCATGAGATTTAAATAATCCATAGAGAAATCATCCAATCCTTTAAGGTGAATATTCCTAGTCACTTCCTCAGATAGCTCATATACACACCTATTGTGGGCAAAATCAAGCTAGTCTAGATAATCTTCAAGGTTCTCATCCTCATTATATTTTATCTTTAGGAATTATTAATTTATATCCTTGACTATACATTAATACTAGTATTTATCCATGAATACTATTTTCATTTCTTTCCAAGTGATGATAGAGTTTCTTGTTAGCCCCATAAACCACATCATTGCTCCTTCCTTCAAGATGGAGGGAAAGAGTTTTATCTTTTGATTGTCTAAAATGTAATAAAAGGTTTGGTAGAGAACTTTTAATTCATAAAGGGATTGGTATCGGTTTTAATTGGAAAGACCTCTAAAGATAGTTAGATCGGATGGGGAAATGTTTTTCATTTTTTGTTCTATCATCATTGTCAAGGATGATGGGGTAAGTTAAATTCCTCTCAGGAATATTCCTACAAGGGTTTTATACATGACCTAAATTTTTTCCCATTTTAAATTTTTTTTTTGAGAGGATATCCTTCAAAGTCTTCTAACTATTCACTTTCTAAAATTATATTTTTGCAAAGGAAGATTCCTCTAGATCTCAGGATGTACTTCCAAAATACTCTCTTATTTATTTCTTCAAGCACTCTATCTTTTTTTAAGTACCTTTATTCCCTCCCTTAAAAGATGAGGATATTTTAGAATAAACATTCCTCGTGAATCCATTTTCCTACTCATATACTTGTATTTAACAAGAAAGTAGTTTTTATTATATGTTTGGTTTTTTTACTATTAGCTTAATATTTTACCTTACTAACACTTTATAATAAATCCCTAGAAATGGCACCAAAAATAATGGGAGTCATTATCCTCCCTTAATTTAACCAATCTATGTTGGTGTCATTAATTACTAGGTCTAATGTCCAAGGCTATTTGTATAAAGGTGTTTATTATTTCTAGCTAACAGTGTTGGTTGGGCGGTTCAGAGTTAATCTATCTTAAGTTTCTACTTCCTAAATTTTTAACTAAGTGTTGAAATAAACACACTTGATCAAAAGGTAAAAAAACCAAACCAAATGAAATTATTGAAATAAATCACACAATTCTATTAAAAATTAAACAAACTAAAATTCAATATCAAATCCACACTTAAACTAAGTTGTAGAATTAAGATTATTGAAATTAAGGAAATGATAAATGTTCATTTGAATCATAAATCCCACACACACATTAATAGTATATTTGATTTTTAAATTGTCAATCAAATCAAACAAAGTATTTATATTAATTCAAATTAAAAATAAATAATAAAAAAATTATAAATACCAAAAGTACACACATCTTATCACGTTTGAGAGTGGTCACATTCTCACCCTTGGATTTAGAGTCAAAAAAATTTAATCTTTAATAAGGAAACTTGACTAACACATAGAAATGAAAGAGTATTCTTTGCCATAAAATCT
This sequence comes from Torreya grandis, assembly GCA_037957365.1. Lineage (NCBI taxonomy): Eukaryota > Viridiplantae > Streptophyta > Pinopsida > Cupressales > Taxaceae > Torreya > Torreya grandis. The sequence continues at coordinate 5,260,075 of JARHVA010000345.1, read as the reverse complement.
TCTTGTATTTTGTATTCAAAATGACAATTATTATAATGTTTTGCACCTCACATATCAAGTAGTGATCTTCCTTTTATTAGATACATAGTAAAATAACTATCCCTAGATACTAGGTAGCAACATAACTAGATAAACAAGAGAATATTTACAAATTTTGGTTTATATGTCCAAAATAGGGATGAACATTACAAAAAAAATCCACACACAGTTGGGGAGATCCTCATTGGATTTTCAATTACTTATTCTAACCATATTTGGTTACCAAATATAATATACAACGTATTCATATCATCTTATCCAAAGTTTCAACCTACATATACTAGATTCTATAAATGGAAACCTACATATAGATAGAAGTTTATATTTAGATATATGCAAAAATAAAAATTATCTAAAAGATAGATGGAGTATTTTTTATCATCATGGAATGGTTGAAGGAACCTTTGGAATTCCTTGGAAACATGTTTTAGTTGATTCTATAACATGTTGTGGCAGTCCATAGCTTGACTATCAAAATATATAGCTATTTGTTGAGGTCCATAGAATCCCTGACAAAGTTTGGAGATTTTCTAGAATGATAAATTTATGACTAAAACCCTTCCTTGTGTTCATGGGGATCATATCAAGAATCTTATTTAGATGCTCTAATACATGTCTATATCAAAAATAGAGGACTAAACATGCAAATAGTTAGAATATTATGTAAAGAATGCTAACTCAAACTCACATAAGATTAAAGAGACAAAAGCATTCATCTTATAGCTTAGACTAGTTATAAGCCCTAAGACTACATGCAATGCTCAAACTAAATGGCATATTAATAGCTATGAAATATGATATATTATGGTTATACTGAGTCATAGTATGGACTCATCATAATGGATTGTTGAATATCATTTTTTAATTAATTTTAGGTTGTGATCTTGAATCATTGTGAGAATACTCAAAGGTGAGTTGGTCACTATAAATAAGGTCTTGTATATTGTGTTTTAATTTGAAACATATGTTTGTAGAATTCCCAACAAATTGGTGGTATTCAAAATAAGCATTTGTATTATATCCTTTTTCTAGATATTGACTCTATTGACCACCATTATAGGATAAAAATATATGAGATGACATTCCATGAGCTTCAAAAGGAGCAAAGTTAGAGACTTAGGTAGTGTAAATTTTCTCTTACATACATTAGATAAAATGAGTTGATTAGGTTATTATAACATTGTATTAACAAATGTAGTTGTTTCCTTTTTAGCCTCATTAGGTTTTACCTTATATCTTGGTTTGATATGAAACTTGGTATTGGATGTATTTATTGTGATTTATATATACTTAAGATTGTTGAATGAAATAATTTTCATTTCTCTATCATGAAAATATGACATGTCATTAAAATATTTGAACTTCTTGAAAATAATAGAATCATTCAATGGAGAAAGCAAACTTTTCTTAAATATATCTTGAATCTCTTTATCTGCCATTAGATTTTTCATTTTTTCCAACGTTGTCTTATACCTCAAAACACATTCATTAATAGGTTCATTGATTCCTTATTTGATCTTAGCAATTTGTGCATATGATATCTTTGCAATAATGTTGATAAATAAATGTGCAAAAAACTAATCCACCAAAGGAATTAATTCTATTACTAATTGTATTGGTAGATCATATAACCATCTCAAATAAAATTCCTTTTTACTTTTTGGAAATAATTTGGTATTTTTTTCATTAGAATCATAATCAAGGCATGTTTCGTAGAAATATTGTAGATGTTGCTCAGGATTGATCTTGCCATCATAAAGTGTGAACTTGGATGAAATAAAATTAGTTGTAAAATGGTTTAAATATATCTTAGGTGCAAGAGAATTATGTGATGAATCTTTTGAATCAATAGCATGAGCTGATTTTAAAACATTTTTTCTCAATGTTATTAACCTTAGTTTCTAAATCTTCAATAACATGGAGAGGAGTTTTCATAGTAGACCCATTAGGATTTATATTTGATATTTTATAATATAATAAAGGGGATAAAAATACCATTTTGTTGATGTATACATGAAAATAAGTAGTTGAGTTGAAGTATAAATTTTTAACATAGAGGATGTAGATATAGTTATTTGATCTTTAGAGAACAATGATTTGAAAACATATCTCTTACCCTAACTAGATTTAGTACAAAATGTTGTGCTCAAAGGGAGGGATATTTTATCTTATGTGTGATATGCATATCTATTAACCCAAATATTTGTATCAATATAGAGAATGCTTATTTACTAACTCCTTTCTCTTTTTTAGTTTACAACATAGTATTAAGGATCTTATGAAGATCTTCAGGGTTTTCACAAATGTGTTCTCAAAACAATGAAATATATTTAACTTGATCTTGATCTAATTATTATTGTTAATTATTCTCATTTAGTTTGTTATCTTCATGACCAGATTCATATTCTATATGTAACCACTAAAGATAAATTATATATCTCCTTAGTCTTGTACACTTGACAAATACCTATCATAGTTGTACCCTTCATCTTTAATACTTTCCCATTGTCAAAAGGCTTGCATCCACTATCTCTTTGTTTCAAATTAAATATATCTTAGTATGAACATATGTTATTCTGATGATCATGCCTTATATATTATGAAAAATACTCTATACCTATTCATTATCTTTTTCTACTAGTTTTAGACCTATACTTTTTTTCTATCCAGACATTTGCATCCTATTTATACACCTCCATTGATGTAGGTGTCTATCACATCCCAATTTCACTATATGACTTATAACCTTTGAATCCATGGATTAATATGATTAATAATTGATTAGTATTGCTTTGTTTTGATATTTTTGACATATAATGTAATGGGATAGTGATATTATTTATTAGTATACATGATGTGTTAGTTATATTTTATTATTCTTAACATTGATAGTGTATAATTATTAGTTTTGCATCATTGGTTGATATATATGATGATTTAGACTAACTACCTACTTTTTTTAAGGTGTATGTAGGATTGATTGTACCCTTAGATCTTGATGAGGGAGAGTATCATTAGAGAGGATGGGATATATGGGACAAATGGGTGATGATAGAGGAAATTACTAGTGACCCTACACACACGCACATTATAAATTAAATATCATATGCATAACATGTTTAAGATGTTAGTTTTTAATTAAGGAAATATTTTTTTGATCATATTTATATGTGCATTTAGTTCATGATATGAATTAAATTCTTTTAATTAATTATCTTTATTTTTTAGAATAAATAGGGAAATAAATATTTAATTGCTACATATGATTGGTAAATCAATTATGAAGTTATCTTACTTTTGGAAATTATTATAAACCTATTAAAAATTTAGTCAATTTGATTATTTTCATTATTTTCAGGAAGTTGAACTAATCCTAAAACACTAACTTAAGAGCAAGTTGATCTAAATTTAGTCATTTTTAAGCATGCATGAGACTGCATTGAAAGATACATTTAGTTATCTTTATTTAATATTAGTCAACTTAGTCTATTATTCTAGATAACTTGAGAAAAACTTCTTATTGAATAAATTAATTAATACTAATTAAGAAAGTTAATTTATTGAAATTAAAAATTAAGGAAAAAAAAAGAATGCTATGCACGGATAGTAAACTAAGAGAAATATTTCATGCAAGAGTAGGGGCATAGCATTTAGAGAGAGGCTTAGTTTTATAAATAAAGCCTCTTAAAATTAGAAAGATATACCCAGATACTTAGAGACATGGAGTGTAGGAGAATTGGGGAATAGAGAGGATATCAAGCTAAGGAGGAGGATCATTTTAGAATAGAGCAAATTGTTTAGGTTGGTACTGTATTGAAATTTATTATGTAATTTGACCACCAAATAAGCCAAGGGTTGATCTCAAACCAGGTATAGGTGCATGTACCATGTTTCCCATAAATTTACAACTATGGGGATTTTCCCCTAGGTATGCACATCTTTGTGGACAAGTGAGCTCCATACTTCCTTCCCTACCAGACTAAAATATCTCCATGCAATGTTTCCCATACATAAGCAAGCTCCATGTTAGAGTCTTATTGTTTGGGAAATACGCCCTATAATATTCTCATTCAGGATCAACTATGATTATTTAATGCATATCCTCCTCTAATATAATAGTTATCTACAAAAGATGTGGTAAAAATATTGAGATTATACATTTTGATTTCATCATAACAAAGTTGTGATCGATCACAGATGCTTGTATTTATTACTCATAGTTTATTAACCTATGTATGGATTATGAAGATGAGAATGTGCATAGAGATATCTTAAATATGCTAAAGTAACTAGGAACTAGTATTTTAGATTATATGTTGAGCCATTTTGGTTGAGTAATTGAGACAAAAATAATAATGTTGAGTAAATATTATTAAATTACAATAAATATATATTATAAACTTCTAAGTAAATAATTTGAAACAATGAGTTAGAATATTTTAATGTTAGAATGTTGAATATATAATTATGTAATGCCTTGTCAATTTACTGAAATGATTTATCAATATAATAAAATGCCATGATAATGTAATGTGATGCTAAGTCATTAATAAAATGCCAATTTATATAAATTGAATTGTTGATTGTAAATTTGTCGTTGATGTCATTTATTAAAATGTTGTGTTTTATATTCAATGTTGATGTCATTTATTATAATGTTGTGTTTTATATTCAACATTGGGTAAAATTATTTAAATGTTGAGTAAAAATAATCAATGCTGATTGTAATAATTTGAATTTTTGAGTATCTATTATGCTGAGCCTTTTGTTAAATGTTGGGTTGAACTTTATTTTACCTTGGATTTCTATATCATGGATTGAATGGAGTTGTAATACCATCTAGAGATGCATTTTAAATAATGACCAAGATTATATTGGGATTCTTATACATTCTAAACATTGATTATTTTTAATAAAAATTAAATATGTTTCTATTTAATGCAAGATTGAATGTATGGTGAAAATTTATTTTGCCTCATATTTTTGTATGGCTATTTGAGCCAAATTGCACCACCCAAGTTATAAGGTGGAGCAAAATTACACTTAATAAATGAGTGTATAATAAATATAATGTTGATTTTATATTTAAACATTTGTATATATTATTTGAGTGTATAACATAGTGTTTCACTGAGTCATGCATAAATAAACATTGATTTTTTAAATAAAATCCTTAATTACTTGCATAATACCTATTTGGTATATTTGTTAATTTGTCATAAATATTGGTTGTGAAATAAATCAAAAAATAATGTTCATTTATGTTTTTGATGGCTAGTGTGTGTTAGTAGCTATTTTGAAATATTGTATGTATTTGATCAAGCATGTAAAATTAAATATATGAACCTAGATTATGTTGAGTTGAGACATAAAAAGAACTTGTGAATGCCTTATATTATGGTTTTAAACTTGAGTTTATTTTATTCTATATAAGAGATAAATATGATTATTGAGAATAGATTTTGTTTCTAGAAATTTCTATTTGGATATAATATTCAGGTTATATCTTAAAGGTTCATGGAAGTTCTATTTAAGAAATATTGTAAAATCATAACTTGTGTTATAAATAATTGGCAATACATATATATGTTGTTAGTTTTGAAAACCTTTGTATAATACATATTGTGAAATTATTTATATGTAAAAATAATTAGTCTATTATAGCATAAAATAATGCACCAGGTTGTGTGCATATAGATTATGTTTCATTTAATTACCAGTATGCTATAAAAATATAGGGTATACCTAAGCAATATAATCCCTTGTTTGATTGTTATATTGTATGTGGGACAATCGATTCTTGAAATCATGAGTTGGGTTTATATATATAGTTGTGAAATATGATAGTATGGGACACCATTGAATACTATTGTATATAAAGTATGTTTACCCAGATGGCACATACTAAAATTGGTATGTCTAGACCCACATCTACATAAAGGCATGTGTGTTGAACAATATTTTTTGTATCAGTTAGTAGGTCTTTATGTATGTATGCATACAATATCTTGAGTGTAAATGAATGTTAGGTTAGACTTTTATGTATTTATATGATTTATTTTTCTATATACATTTAGTTGAATAATAACTTATGATTTTAAGGACTATTTTGTTTATTTGTTCATGGAAAAACTAGCAGTTATGTTATAGAACAATAGAATATGATAATATGGGATATCATAGGGTGTAGTTTTATGGATATTATTATATTAGTTTGGAATCTATAGTTTAATGTGGACCATAACTAGGTAGTATGAACTGTAGGCAATATTTATTGTATGAGTTAAATAATAATTTTTTATTCATTCATGCATTGATGGAATAAATGTACACTTTACTTAATCCTATGTTTAGCATATGATGTGATATTATTTCTAAGAATATGTGATTAGTATGAATCTTGTGGTTAGATAATTTATAGTGAGACATTATCCTTCAGTATATTTGATTTACATGTTAGTGCAATATCTTGCAATAGAATGGATTTTCTATGGTACACTACATGTTTAGTTTTAGAAATCATACACACTTGGGCACTTACTTATTCTTTGGATTTCCTCATTGTTATATCTACCTATCTGTGAAGGGAGGGCCATTTCATGATAGTGTATTATGTGGAGGATCATTACTTCATGGTTAATGTGGAAAAGCACTTGGATGATGTTCTCCCTCCCCATAGTATTACTACTACTTGGAGGCTACACTTGACTTTCAAAAATACATGAGTTGGTTTGACTTGATATATAAAGGGTTTGGTATCTATTTATATATTAAGGATAAATGCCTAATGTAAATTTAATTATATTCTATATGTATATACTTGAGTATCATTTATTGTATTATGGGACTAGTCATAGCTATCTCCTAATGTATTTACCTTCCTTAGAGTTGTAATAGGATATATATATATATATATATATATATATATATAGTTTTCAATATTGGAATTTTAGAAATATTATTATTCTAAGTTGTTGTTTGGTTAAGTTATTAAGCTGTTCATGTGGTATGATTGTAAAGTATAAGTAAAAACAATTTTACTATATTATTCTAAGTACAACTTGAGGGATTATAACATGTTGTATCAAAGCTATGGCTCAAAATCTAGGACCTAATGAGTCCATTATCACCTCGGTACCTCTCTATTTAACAAAAAGGAGAAATAAGAAAGTGTGTATTGTACATTGAGTGTGTACACTAAGAGCATTCATACCCCATTAGAATTGTTAAAAAGGGTTGGTGTATCAAGTGTCTTGTTGGTGATGGTTTTATAAGGTGTATGGGTAGGAGAGTACATAGCTTGGTTTTTGCATTGTGAACAAGATTTTCCTACCATATTTTTGATATTTAGATTGAACACCTCAAGTATGATTACATATCTTTCTTGGTAATCAAATCACTTCCACCATTTTTATTTGCATATTATGAGTGTTTTAAAAATCATGGAGTAATTCCCACTTAGGTATTTATGCTTTACTTTGTTTGTTAAACACATATCCTAGGAGAGATAAATCCTATTAGATCATTCTAGTTTGGCACCACCTAGTGCTGTGGAAATTTTCTTGTAGTTGAATGTAGATGTATTAGTTGATATTCCTTTATGTTAGGATTTTGTTATGGATATTGGTATCCTTTTATTTATATAGAATTGATGAGAATTGTTGTATTTATTAATTATCTTAGAGGTGAGTTGTTATTCTCTAACTCTCCTCTTACATCATTTTAAACTACTAAGAAGATTTATATTTTTAGGATGTTGATTTAGAGTTTCCTTAGGCAAAAACTTGTTTTTGAAATGTTATTAGAATTTTTTCCCTTGAGTTCATGGGATAGTGTTTCATACTTCTTTTTGAGAGAATTTATAGGACTAGATAGATTAATTCAACTTTGAGGATTAGTATTTTCCTTCTAGTTGTGGAGGTAAGTTATAATACTACACTTACAAGATTGGTAAGTGAATAGTGATTGTTAACATGGAATTGCAATGTTTCCTTTACCATATGAGGGTATATAGGAGACTTTATTTTAGTATGTTAGTTCTCTACTTTTTTCCACTTTGTGAATTTATAGAATCACTATTTCATTTAACTTGAGAACTTGACCACAAGGAGTGGTTAACATTGAATTTATATTAATTATAGTTGATTATAATTATTATTTTATTATATATCTTTATTTAGACTAATATTATTCTCTTTTTGAATCATGTTGTTTTGAAGAGTTATATATGTACCTTTATTTAGGAGCAAGTAAGGTATAAAATGTGTAGAACATCTTGATAGTCTAAAATGGTTGAAGTAAACTTTTTAACTTGTGTGCTAGTCGTGCAAGTAAGGAGACATTGTCTCATTTTTTTAAGGTTGTAAGGATGGTATAATCCTTAGCCTTGGTAGGTTATGTTAATTATTATCTTTTAAATATGAATATAACACTATAGGTTAAGTTGTATAATATGATACTAGTTATGTTTGATTAGTAGCAACTTAATACAATCATAGGATGATTCTATGATTTTTATTGTATGTATGTCTGTACATCTAAAATCATTTAGCACAAAGTATAGATTTATATAAACTACTCATATATATTTTTTGTGAACCTATTTGATTAAATATGTAATACATGATAACTCGATAGACATCTCGACATGAGGTAATCACTTGGATGATGATTTCTATTTTGGTACCTTTTATGCCAATTGGAGTATCAATACACACCTTACACCAGCTAGAAGGTAGCTAACCAATTCAATGATTTCTTGGGAATATTTAATAAAGGGATACATGTGGTGACTACAGTGTGAAGGGTGAAAAGTAATGGAGTTGGTGGAATGATTTTTAAAATCTCAGCTTGGTACCCAGTGTGCATAGTTCCACCTTGGTAGAAGGTGCTTCTATGGCTTATAACATCAAGCTTGAACCAGTGAGTGAGGAGAGGTGATTTGATGTATCAAAGTTATAAAAAATTGGTTCTATATAATAATGGCCACCATTAGTATTAAATATATCATGGATTCCATTAAGGCTCAAATTATATTTCTCAAGCTCATCTATGAGTCGTTGGGTCACTAAGTCATTTAGGTATATACTCTATTTTTACTTGTTATAGACTATGCTCTATATTTAAACTTTGATTAATCAAGAAGGGTGTTTTATCTACTTGAGTTAGATTTGGTTATTTATTTGGTTAATGTCCTTTGAATGTGTAATGAATGCAATAATTTTAATGGTATAATTTTAATATATGAATGTATACTAATAAAAGTTCTAGTCTAGGTCATTAATGACCTCTCAATGCTAAGTGAGGATGTCAACATAATTTTTGAAATATCCTAAGTGTAAGTAGAGTCATGTAACCAAGATTTAATACCCTTGACAAGAAATGATATCCAAAACATGAACACTTGATTTAAGGAATTTTCTTGACTCCTAAAAACACTTGAATGATGTTAAACTTAGTGAAATAAAGGATTGCACCCTTATGACGAGAACTAGTTCCTTAAAATAGGCTTGCACCTATAGACCATCAGGTATAGCCTAGAAAAACCTATGTCAATGAATCTACCACAAGCCTTCTCTAAATGACAAAGTCCTATAAGTGAAAAGTTATGATATGTCACAACTAGCCCAATGCAAGCCCCAATTCTTTCTCTATTATGATTTGGGTGAGCATATAAGGCTTGCACCTTATGTGAATTTATGCCAGCATAGTCAATAGATAAATGTTGAGGGATATGGGAATATACCTCATTTTCACCTAGTTGTAATGAGTCTAGAAATGACTTAGACAACCAAATTAGCTCCTAACTTGATGAATTGATGAATTTAAACCCCCCCTTTTTTATAAAATTTTGGTTTCATTTTTAGGACCCGTGTTAAATTTTTTAGCTACAATGGTGAAATAGAACAATGATCTAAATCTCCTTCAATAACATCAATCACAAGCTATAATAGGTGGAAGATATATTTTCACAAAAGCATATAACATATAAGGGACAAAATCTAAATAAGTGGGTTTATAACAGCCTATATGATGCCATATATGAGGTCTTCTTTTGAAAACTACCTGAGCATGTGTACCAATGGTTGGATATATATGCAACCCATAAAATATGAATCTATAAATAGCACCTTGAGTGGATAAAAGAGTGATTAGAGAGACTTGATACTCTAGACACCATTTGGACTAGATGAGTAGACAAATGGTGGCAAGGAGTGTTGAACAGTTACATGCTTAAGTTAATTGTTTCAACATACTCTTGCCCTGAGGTAGGAGAGTATAGATTTTTGTGTGAACCTAAAGGCTCATTAGTGAAAGATTTTGGTGCAAAACTCAAGAAATTAATGGTGGATTATGGATTTGAAACTTTGAGAATGGAAGGCTAAAGTCCTTTCACATACGAGCAGTGCAAGGGGAAGAAGGGATTGTGTATGTGAATTAAAATGAAAGGGGATGAGAAGATTGACACTTGAGAGTTTAGTAGATAGACTAATAACAAGAGAAGGCATAGGTTGATGGAAGTTCTAGAACATAGAAGTGCTGAGAAAACCCATATCAATTAGGAAGGGCATATGGAAGGGTCTCTTGAATTATAATAGTGTAAGGAGAGAAATAATGAAGCCATATATCAAGTTTAATAGTTAATGGGTGTGGAATACACTAGGTTCCTAAAAAAATTTATAAGTGAATATATGTTGGATGCACCTACCCCCTTTGAACATGTGGTGAAATTTTATGTATTAGATCCCCCATGTGAAGAAAGAAGAGTGATAAATAACCCTGTTGTCAACATAGGCTTTGGATGTTTTGTAGTTTTGGAGTATAATTTTTTGATTGAATTAGTTATTCCCTATATGGATTTGAGCAAGGTTTCCTATAGACCATTGGTCACTAGCTTTCTAAAACATAATTTAAGTGCAAGCATACCTTCTCAACCAATGTTAGCTACATAGACTAGGCAATAGCATGTAGTAAGTGGTATGGTACCACAAGTTAGTACTATAGTGTCATCATCATCTTTAGTGCTAGAAATAACAATGGGGGAAATGCCTAACCCAATGGATAGATACATTATAGGGCCACCACCCACATAGATGTCAGGGGGATAAATGTCTTAGATGCCATCTATGCCCCCATAAAAAATATACTATGAGATGGCCATGCCTTTCTATAATATTATGGCATAGAGAATGCCATAGAACATGTGCTAAAGTATGAAATATAATAGTGCACATGGGGCATCACCCAATAAAATTAAAAATAAACCTAATTCATGATAAATATATTAGATTATGCCAATACCTAGTATAGGGAATTTGATCCTAATCAGACTATGGTTGACTATGACACTTTGAAGGAAACATTCTTGAAGGAATTTGACATACTAGAGTTTGAATAGTAGAGCATCATGGCGCTCAAGGAGATTAACTATGGAGTCTTAGAGAGCATGTGCCTATATGATGCAAGGTTTAAGAATCTCTTTTCCTATCTTCTTTATGACATTCACCCCTCCCAGCATACACAATGGTTCATTTGAGGGTTTATAATGCCATTTAGAAGAACACTCTCCATGAAGACATTTATAGACCCCCAGAAAGTTCTTGAAGCCATGCTTAAGGATGATGTATTCAAAATCATTGATAATAGGATAAGCCCATTCATAGAGGTCTAAGTTGCATCCATCTCTTCCCAACTCTAAATTATTACCACCAATTTAAAACAAAATGATCAAAGTGGGTTATGGTAGACTAACTACAAAATAGAAGGCCATAACATGAATAACTGCCCTTGCAAGAATGTGCACACATTGATTCTAAGCTGATTTTTGTCATAAGGTGCATGATGTACACAATTGTCCTTTGTTTTACTATACTATTTATATTAACACAACCATATATTTCCATTTGTGTGATGCCTATATTCATACCAAAATTGATTGTCAAGTAATTAATGAGATGTACAAAAATATCAAGAGAGGCATATGATAGATAACTATAGTTGTTGGAGGGAAAGATAATAAATGGAATGAGGGTTATGGCCAAAATAATGTGGGATATGGAATACAAAGAGGAACCATAGAGTGAGGTGAAGGATGTAGGGGTGGAAGGTTCCCACCCTGATCATGTTATAAGTATGGTTCCATAGAACACTATCAGTGTGACTTCCCTACACATCTAACATGTTTATATTATCAAGGAACCCATAAGTTTGATGAATGCCCCAAATTTTATAACAAGTTGAACCAAGGTAGGCTTGGTATATACAATGGCTTAGGAATGATCAAGCATGAACCAAAATTACAGAAGTAGACTCTAAAGGTGAAATCAACTAGCATAACAATAGTCAAGATGAAGGTGAATACTCATACTGGATTCATCACCAAGCTGCCAATTGCACTAACAACTAAATTATGCCTATAATATGGGGAACAAAGTCATATTAAGCACATCACATGGATTTAACTCAAAATTTTGCTTTATCTTGACCCTATACACCAAAAATATGTATTACTATAGGGTATGAGTGTCATTCAAAACCTACATGGGGAGCTCTAACTAGCACGAGACCTAGAGCTATAGGCTACCACCTCCCCTAAGAAATAAGATAGATATGAGGCTAAGATACAAGAATTAATAGATATCCCATGCCTCTTGTATATGGAAGGAATGTTACCCCTATTGAAGAATTTGCTTTTGGAACATGCAAGACAAAATCCAATTGAAGTTATCATGCCACACGTGGAAAGGGCATGAGAAGTGAGGCATACATAGAAGGTGGAGCAATCCCAAGAAATACTTTTGAATTCCACCATTGATGGATGGTCTATATGTGATGTCCTTGTATACATAGGCATTGAGGTCAATATCTTGACCAAGATTACATGAGAGAAGATAAGAAGGCTTGCCTTGAGGCCTTCCCATTATATGATTTTTATAGTCAACAAGACCTGAGTGTAACCAATCAAAATTATGAATATAATCACTATATATATCATGGACATCAAGTTCTATGTTGACTTTGAAGTGATCGAATTGGGAAAATAGGACAATTATCTAGTGCTTATAGGAAGACCATGGTGCTATGTAAATAATGTATATATGTAATTTAAAAGGTATTATATGACCTTTGAAAATGTCAAGGAGAGGGTAGTGATCCCCCTCTAAAATGACCAAATATGCCCTTATGTAGAGAGTGTTGATCTTGAGGATGAGATCAACCACATATATAACATCATGGTGCAAGGCATTGAGACTATCAACCCCAATGATCAAGGAGTGCTTTCTTGGGAAGTTGGATAGTTAACCTCAAACAAAATCAATATTGTTTACAATTAATGGGTCAAATAATATTATGAAACCATTTGTTATAGGTTTATTTTAATGCATGCAAAGGTTCCAAAACTTATGAAGACTGGCTAGGTCAAGATGAATCACACTTTAAAAAGATGGGTTACTTATAATAAGAAGAAGGGAAAGAGAGTTTCTTGCTTGAGTAAAGGTAAAATTACAACACTCCCAAGATATGAGTGAAGTAATCTTATGGAAGAGTATGTCTGTAACCTCAAATCATGCATCCCAAAGGAGGAAGATATAATGGGTGCACTAGTGTATACTTTGAGGAAAACTACCACTCATTTGTGGGTAGTGTAAAGTCCTAGTTTACCAACTTGTCAAGATGTAAAATAAAAAATATGCACTATATTTGGGAAAATAAATTAGGATTAGGACATCTCTACTTACTCTGGTTATTTTAACATTGTAGCACATGTGAACTTGTCCGAAGAAGCATGGAATATATAAAATGAGAATGTCGTTACGAGCCATGGATGCATGCCTTTTATAAGACCTTGAAGACACGGTCACATGCATGGTATGTTGTCAATGAGATGTCCCATGAGATAGCCAATTGGAATGTCCTTAAGGATAGGTTCATGCACACATTCCCCTTTTATTTATAGAACCTGGCATTAATCAAGCCACTATAAATAGTTCATAGGGTAGTTTTTAAGGACACTAAAATCCTATAAGAGTGCCTAAAATATATTTTTGGGGGAAAATATTGGTTCTCCCAAATTATTCAAGGAATAAGTTCTCAATAGTGACTTTAGTAAAGAAGAGGAAGGCATGTAACTAGATAATCTTGGTAGGCAAAAGGAAGCTTATGCACCAAGTGGAGGATACCACCCCCAATAAGAAAGAACCTACTCATATTTTCATAAAAATAACTAAGGGAAGTAGGAAATTTGAGAACACACTTCAAAATAGGAAAGGATCCTATTGTGCACTACTCAAAACTACAAAGGTAGACATTAGCTCAAAAGGGGAACCAAAAATGGATACTCTAGGTGAATACTAGTCTAACATAAAGCTGACATGAATTGTGGATCTCCTAAAATAGTTCCAAGACTTTTTCACTCAAAATTACCAAGAAATGAAAGGCACCCACCCATACCTTGGGAAAATTAGTATAAAGCTAATCAATGGTGCAAGACCTATTAAGAATAACCCTTACATAATGAACCCTGATCTCCATGCCAAGGTTAAAATGGAGACTAATGGAATATTGGGTATAGGTGTCATCTACCCTATGCAATAATTTTAATGGGTGAACCCCATGGTTATTAATTTTAATAAATATGGGCTCATGCATATTTACATCAATTATAGACTATTGAATATTTCTTACATCAATGACCCCTTCCTAATTCAATTCACTGATGAAGTATTGGATGACATCATAATATGAAAAATATACATTTTTATTGATGGGTTCTCAAGACACTATCAAGTCCATATTAAAGAAGAAGACAAGCTTAAAATAACCTTTACAACAAAATGGTGTTATTCCGTATACAATTTGATTCCCTTTTGACTCAATAATGTGTCAGCCATATTCTCCAGAGTGGTAATCACCACATTTAAATAATTCATTCACAAGTTCATCTAAGTGTACCTAGATGATTGGACTATATATGGGCTAGTGAAATACCATTATGAAAACTTTTGCCTCATGTTTGAAAGGTGTAGGTAGTTTTAGATATCCTTGAACCTTAATTAATGCATCTTTGTGACACTTTTTAGAACCTTACTTAGGTATATCATTTGTAAATATGGTCTACTCATCAATCCTATAAAGATCACAATTACCTTATAACTTGAGACCCCTTCCACATAAAAATATGTTCACAACTTTTTTATCCATTATGGCTACTATAGAAATTTCATAAGGAGATATGTAATGATTATGACATCACTAGAGGAGATCTTACACAAGGATGGTTCATTTTATTAGGGCACAACATAAGAGGATGCCTTTAAAAATTTGAAGCCCAATTTGGATTACATCCCTATTTTACAATTTCCCAACTGGACAACTCTATTCCACATCTATGTCAATGCATTTATCTATACAATTAGTGTCATTCTTATGCAACTTAATGAAGTCAAAATGGATCATCCCATCTCCTTCACAAGTAAGAAACTAACATAAATAGATCAAAACTATATAATAATTGAGTGTGAGGTCCTTTCCATGGTCTACACCCTACAAAAAATTAGGCAATACTTGTTGACGACCCCATTCATATTATTCAATGATCATGAGGTACTTAAGTACCTCATGAACAAGTCCATTCTCCATGGGTTAATTTTTATATGGATAGTTTTATTCCAATAATTTCAATTCTTAGTTATTGTAAAGCCTATAAAATATAACTCAATCCTAGACCATTTATCCCACATCAATTTTGGTAATGTGGTAGTGACTATTGAGGATGAAATGATAGACACAAAATTCTACAAATTCTAGCACATCCTTGAGGACTTGGTAGAGATCACCACTTTTATAACATATATGTCTACACCCCAGACTATAAAAACTAGATAAAATAAGAAGCTCTTAGTTTATATCACCCCCTTTCAAATCATTAGTGGGGAAATATACAAATTGAGCCAAGATGAATTCCTATGTTGATGTGTCTTAAAACATGAAAGAGAATTTATCTTATGAGAAGTGCATGAGGGGATAGCAAGAGGCCATTACATTGGCTACACAAAAAAATGTAAATTTATATAATCAAGCTTGTGGTGTCCAAGTTTTTTCCAAGATGCAAAATATTACACTAAGGCATGTGACATCTACCAGTGCATAAGAAATCCTAGTTGTCAAGATGAGATGCCTATCATTCCCATTATTTCCAAAGTACCATTAAAAAAATGGACATTAACTTTGTTGGGATGATCACTCCCATAGTAAGTTGCATAATCACAAGATATATTCTAGTGGCCATAGACTATTTCACCAAGTGGGTTGAGGCAATGCCAACCAAAGACTACACAACCAACACCACCATAATGTTTATCTATAAAAACATCATGAGTCACTATGTGTGCCAAATCAATTTGACTTGTGATAAAGTTCCACACTTCATCAAAGAAACCATGCATATCCTACTAATTAAATACATGGTGGTGCATCATAAGACAACCCCTTATCATGCCCAAGAAAATGGCATAGCTAAGGCATTCAAAAAAGTATTGGGGATGTTCCTTACTAAGCTATGTGATGTTGGTCATAAAGACTAGGATGATCATGTGTGAGTAGTATTATGGGCATATCACATGACTTATAAGAACATTAATAAGACTACACCATTCTAATTTGTGTTTGGTACAAAGGCCATTTTACCCATAGAGTTCATAGTTCCCTCATTATGTATTATGTGCATTAGTCATTTAGATGACCAAGATTCCTTGAGTACACAGCTATAATACTTGGAATGCTTATATGAGATGCACACCCAAACAAAAAGGAACTAGCAAATATAAAAGGTACACCAAAATGTATGGCATGATAGGCATATTAATCACAAGGTAATTATTGAAGGAAAACTAGTATTACTCTATGACTCTAAGTACCTTAATCACCTAGGTAAGTTGTAGATTAGGTGGATGGGCCCTTATGTCATCCAGAACATCATAGATATTGGAACATGCAATATGTGCACATTTTAAGGTGAAATTATCCTTGGTAATTTCAATGGAAATTGACTGAAGCCTTATATGTAATAGAATGGTTTTTATGCAATCAAAACACTAACTTCTTGGTCATAAGTTAGTTGTGTTGTGCTGACCAAAAACAAGTTTGGTGCAGGCCAAACACTTCCTTATGTTTATTTGTTTTTATATTATGTTGGTAATAGATGAACTAGTGAGGTGATTTAAATCCCATAAGATAACTTTATATCACTTACATGCATAACTCTAGTTGAGTGAATAGACCATAGGTGCTTTCTAAGTGCCTAAGGATAGTCACCTAAGTTTTTGGGCATGTGGAGTTTAATAGAATTTGAAAAATATGAGTACCAGGTAACAAAGTCAGCTGCATAGAATGCTAGTGAGAATGAGATAAAAAGGAGGTGTACAAGATATGCATACACTAGTGATAAAAATAGGAGAATGAAGTATTGGAGGACCAATGCAAGAATTTTTATGGGGTAGGATAGGATAAGGCAAGAGATGAACAGTGCAATAAATTTACAAAGGAATGGAAGTGCACTTGAAAATAAGTATAGTAGGAAAAGGAGATGGAATTTAGGAGGCTAAATTACATACATGTGAAGTGTTATGCCCAGGTTCCCATAAGAAGGGTGAAGGTCATGTTAAGGTGAATGAAGTGCAGGAAGAAGATTATATAGATAAGATGGCATCCACCCAACAGTAAGTGGGAAGTGATTGTTTGAAAATACCTATCAGTTTACCAAAAAATCCATTAAAATAAATTAATAGATTGATGGCAAAGGCACAAAGATCCATAATAAGTGTTATTGTAGTGGTGAATTTTTACAAATTTCATGGTTTTAGGGAATTTCAATAAATTCATGTACCACCATGCCATTACTCACTTGTAATTAAAATGGTAGTTGAAGTTAAGGTATAAAGTGGGAGATGGTGCATTGGTTTAGGTTAAAAACCTTAAATGAATTTGAACCCAAAATGTAGAACAGAACTAGAGCCAAACTAGAGTCAAAGTGAGAAAATCCTACCATAGTGAAACCCTTCACACCCAAAGCTACCAAATGAAAATTAGTGAATAGGGAATGAGATTGTATTTCATTTGAGATTGAAATAGAGGTGTGTGGAGAGATAATTACCAAATAAGTAGGCAAGAGAAAGTATAATTGATGATGATTCCACAATTGATGGTGAATGAAGCTTGAGAGCCAAATTCATAATCATAGACCCCATGATTATGAGGAAACACCAAGAAATATTATAGGCTTTGGCAATATCAATAGACCATGTTTCAACACTAGCCAATTCAAAATTAGAAATAAATTAATGAGTTCTAGTATGTTGTAGGTGTAGAAAGATGCCAAAATATCATAGATGATAAAAGATATAGCTTCTATGAAGAAGAAGGCACATCTAGTTGAAAGGGTTAGTGTCACTGAGGTTAACCTTTAGTTGCTTGCTAAGATGTCCTATAGATAAATGTAGTTTTCCCTTGAGGTCTTAGTAGCAGAGATTTAGGTATATTTCACACACACTTGTAGGTTGAAATAATGTAGCCATCATATGTCAATCAATTCACAAGAGCTCAACCAAAACTAGGTGCTTGACATAGGACTAAAGATATAGGGAGGCATAATATTGTTTGATATCTCCATCTAAGATAGGCTTGAGACCACTGGCACAACCCAACTATATGAGTTACCATGTTTTGTCAAGTCAAAGGAATTTCATATAGTTCCTCATCTCACATATCCATGGAGACCACTTCTACTTCATAAGGAGGCACATGTGGATATTAGTGTACCTAATCAATAAAATAATTGAACTAGTAGATTCAGACATAGACATCTACCAGATGATGGAGAATGATGCAAAATTTGAGAGGGTTATAAAAGTTGTTAGTTATTACAAGGGAGGATTCACATTCCTAATAAAGGGCATAAAGGACCCTGGCATGAGGGTTATGTCATGCCTCATGGGTTATAAATTATGCCTCAGTAAAAGATGGATGGATATCAGTAAGACCTACTTTTTCATCACCTATCACATGGTGCAAGGGGTTAAATTTATCATTTCAAAATTAATTGTAGTGGAGATGGTGAATAATGTGTTTTAATTTCACAAGGTGTGAGATACCTTTAGGTGGAGGTTGATACCAATATTAATTACGATAGAGGAGATGGCATGTCCAATGATGATAAATATAATCTTTGTGTATTCCTATTACACAAAGGCTCCTTGGCATTGAAGTACCAGGTCTTCACCTACCCACCATACTTCTCCTAAAAATATAATACATGAGTGCTTTGGTGGTGCGCTCAATACATTAAGGCATTTGGGATATAATGGCACATCTTGTAGGAGTTCCCCTTGCACATATTTTAAAAGGTGACATTTACCATCATGTAACATTTTAGTGTAGTGCACTTGGTGATCACAAATGGTAACCTATCCAACTAGCTTAAAATCCCTTCCACATTTTCCATAAAATACTTTAGGGAAGCTACTAAGAAGGATCCCTAATACATAGTAACTGGACATCCTGGTGAAGGTCATGGATCTAGAAGGGAGTAAGTTGAGGCCCAAATATTTGCACCTAGGAGGAAAAGCCACAAAGTATGAGGAGTATGACTTGATCAAATAGACCTCCATCCCCTTCAAATATAAATCATCATAGTGTGCATCTTTAATTTATATTATGAGATGAAGCAATGAAATAAGAGTACAAACCCTAGGGAAGATGATGAACTCCCCCTCTAGATAGATGATGATGGGATGCCAATGCCAACAATGTATATAAGTATCCACAAAAAAAGTTGGGAGAGACACTTGAATAAATTTAGGAGCACATTAGGTTGAGGGATACCTCCAATGAAGAATAAAATCTTTTAGATATAAAGAAGAAGCGTGTGACCTTCACACCAAAAACTACTTCCTCTAGTAAGAAATATAAAAATAAGATGTCCAAGGGAACCATTGACTCCCAATAATAACCCTGGTGGAAATGGAGGCAAAAGAGGCCCACATGCGAGGAAGGGAGGAATAGATAGAGGAAGAGGTAGAAGAAAAAGGAACCAAAGTATACATTATACAATAAGTGGGAAAGGATTGTAGTGCCAAATAATTTCATATGGCCCTCCAAGGTGGAACTAACACCACACTTGAAGAAATAAAGAATCCACCTAGTGCCTCATATAAATATCCCTCAACACAACCTCTATAAATTGAAGAGGAAAAGATAAGGTTATCGAATAAAATGGGCCACAAATAGGAATAAATTGAGATGGTGTTGGTGCTAGAGAAGAATAAGGATATGAAGGATGTCATCATGACTCAAGTAGACATTGAGAGAATTGAGGTTGAACAAGAGAAGGTTGAGGAAGAGAAGGAAAAGAAAAGGAAGGTGGCCAAATAAGTAAAGACCAAGAAAGAGAATAAAACAAATGAGGTTCCCGCAAGCATAAAACAAACTATGGAAGTAGTAGAGAAGGTGCCTAGCACCCTACTTGTAAAGTAGATAAAGCTAAACAACAAGCATGCCCAACTAGTGAAGGGGTTCCTGAAGTAAAGGAAAGAGAAGTTGGTGATAATGGAATACACTTAGAGGTTAACACTAATAAACCCTAAGAATAATAATAAAAAAAGGGATAATTCTTAAGAATAACCCTTATAGTAATAATAAGAAGACACCTCTAAGGAAAGCACTGAAGAAAGTGGTAGCACTAGTGAGGAGGAAGAAGAGAAAATGGAGATGGCCATCATCAAAAAAGAAGGCATGGAGTTGAGCATAAGGTAAAAAGTGTAGAAGGGATGGATGGAGGATTATTTCTATATTTTTGAATACATGTTCCCTAAATCCACCATAGATAGGATATGTAAACAACTTGCATTTGCATTTGATAGCTATATTGATGAGCCTAAATTTGAGGCACCTCAAAAGGCCATATCGAGCATGGATGAAACTGAGGAAGGGCGTAACTCCCTTATCATAAATTCCCATGGCATGAACCTATTTAGGTCTACAAATGAACTCATCTATATGGCCACTAAATTTTCATAAAATAACATCATCAATGATGGCAGAGTAAAGAAATGGAAAAAACTTTGTAAGGATGTTAAAGATGAAGCACAAGCCATGAATTTTAAGCTAAAATAGATATGCGAGTGTATAGAGATATTTGAACCATCCATTTTGGTTGGTGTTGATACATCAAACCTCTTGGAGGTTGATAAAGTGTGTGTGCTAGTGGATTACATGTTCCCAAAGATAAAACTAGAGCCGGTGCTAGGAGAAGAAGAAGAAGACCCATGCACTATTATATAGAAGGAGATAGCTACCAAGCTTGAAGAGGTGGAAGAACTTTTTGAAAAAATTCAAGAAGGAATAGATGCAATGTATTCCATATTCATGAACTTTTCTAACCAATCATCAGTCATAGACATGCACCTTAAGCATGTAAAGGGGGAGAATGAAGATATGATGGTGCAGGTGTACCATGTCATCAAGGTGGAGTACATGAAAATAATAGGTAGGGTCAATGTGCTAAGAACATAGATAAAATACCAAGAGTATAACATAGAATAACTCTTATGTGCCTTTAAAACTAAAGCCTACAAATAAAGAGAAATCCTTGATGGAGTGACAAAAGCTAAGACAAATCTTGAATCCTTTAGAAAAGAGATGGAGAAGATAGATGTACTCATGCTTAGCAATACCTCCATGAAAATAGATAGTGCCAATAAGGAAATTAAGCTTTCTATTAAGGGATTTGAGGACTTCAGTGCCAAACTTAAGGTAAGCATGCTTGAGTTCTACATGTCAAAGGATTTGGCAGCCTAATCTGAGGATGGACTAGAAATTTTGTATGGGATAATGTTGGTCCCCTATTTCATTAAGTATGGGATCTGTGCCAACTTGATAAACATCTTGGCATGAGGAAATCACTTGGATGGTGATTTATATTTTGGTATATTTTGCACCAGTTGGAAGAATCAATGCACACCTTATGCCAGCTAGTAGGTGACTAACCAATTTAATGTTTTCTTGGGCATTTTCAAGAAGGGGATACATGTGGAAACTATAGCATGAATGGTGAAAGGTAATAAAGCTATTGGAATGGTTACTAAAATATCTATCTTTTCACCTAGAATGTACAATTCCATCCCAGCATAAGATGCTCATATGGCCTATAATAGCAAGCTCAAACCAGTTAGTAGGGAGAGGCGATTTGATATAGTGAAGCTCTGTAAAATTGGTTATACATAATTATGGCCACCATTAGTATTGGAAATCATTAAGGATCTAATTATATCTCCTAATATTTCCTATAATCCACTAGGCTACTAAGTCATTTAGGCATATACTCAATTTTTATGTGTTATGGACTATGCTCTATATTTAAACTTCGATTAATCAAGAAGGGTGATGCATATACTTGATTTCAATATGTGTGTCTAGTTAATGTCCTTTTAATGAATAATGAATGGAGTAGTTATAATGGTATAATTTTAATAAATGAATGTATGAATAAGTAAAGTTCTAATCCAGGTTGTTAATGGCATCTCTGTGTTAAGTGAGGACGTTAGCATACTTTATGAAATAGCCTAAGTGTAAATAGAGTCATGATCCCAAGATTTGATACCCTTGACAACAATTGATATCCAAAACATGAATACTTGATCTAATGCATTTCTTTGACTCCTCAAAGTGTCTAAAATGATGCTAAACTTAGTGAAATAAAGGCTTGAGCCCTTATGACCAAAACTATTTTCCCAAAATAGGCTTACACCCATAGACCATCAAGATTAGCCTAGAAAAGGTTATGCCAATGAATCTACCACAAATCCTTCTCTAAATGACCAAGTCATATAAGTGAAAACTTACACCATGGCATAACTAGCCCAATACGGACCCTATTTCTTTCTTTATTATGATTCAAGTGAGCACATAAGGCTTGCACCTTATGTGAATTAATGTCAGCATAGTCGAGTGATAAATTTCAAGATCTATGATAATATACCTCATTTTATTCTAGTTTAAATAAGTCTATAACTAGCTTGAATAGCTAAATGAGCACCTGACTTGATGAATTGATGAATTTAAAGCCCCTTTTCTATAATAGATTTGTGTTTCATTAAAACTTGTATACTTTATGGAGATTATTAGGTCATGAAGACCTAAGGGAAGAGTGGTGAATTAGAAACATGAGTTCTAAGTGATAGGATGGTATCCTACTTATCCTCACATTGACTCAAATTATTGGTACTGAGTTGGATCCAACATATGAACTTATTGAATCCAAGATTTGATAGGCAAAACTTGTCAAATTCATTCTGATAATCATATGTATGTATACTATGGATGGGCATTCTATGTGGATGGGTATTCCATGATTTTTTATACATTATTACGAGTTCTTATTAATCATCATACTTTTTTGAAGCTCTAATTAAGTAGTGATAGTATTGACATGTTATACTTATCTAAATCTATGCAAAGTAGCAATAGTATAAAAATATACACATGATTCTTACCATTTTCCCTAAATATTTTTCTCCATTATGAGAAATACATTCTCTAGATTAGAGAGATGTACATAGCGGGGATAGAATCTTTTGTGGAACTCTCCTTGGTCATTTATTTTGACTTTTGTGATGATCTCATGTGTTTTTCAGGAAGTCATTAAAACTTTTACCAAGTTATTATAGGCTTGTCTTGCAGTTCTAGACCTTGGGGTAGTCATGACAGAACCAATTAGCTTAAGTTACATTCACAAGACTTGTTTGAATAATAGAAAATGTCATCGAGTAGGGTCTTAGGGGATATATATTCTAAGAATAGAGTTAAATGAGAGAACTATGATGAGTTCTTTAATTAACATTTGCATTTAAACTTTGTTTTTTAATTATAACTTTTGGTTGAATAAGATTCATTAGGGTAATGACTAATTTTATGGGGGAGGATGTCACATCCTGATTTCACTCTATGAATTATAAATTTTGAATCCATAGATTAATATGGTTAATAATTGATTAGTATTGCTTTGATTTGCATTTTTTAACATATACTATAATGGGATAGTGAAATTGTATATTAGTATACATGATATGTCAATTATATTTTATTATTCTTAACATTGAGGATGTATAATTATTAGTTTTGCATGATTGGTTGATATATATGATGACTCAAACTAACTATATACTTGTTGTGAGGTGCATGTAGGATTTATCCTACACTTAGATCTTGATAAGGGAGAGCAACATTAGAGAGGATGGGCTAGATGGGATGAATGGGTGATGATAGAGGAAATTTCTAATGACCTTACATACATGTACATTAAATTTTAAATGTTCTATACGTAGCATGTTTTAGATGTTCATGTGTAATTAAGGATATATCATTATGACTATATTTCTATGTGGATTTAATTCATGATATATATTAAATTCATTTAATAAATTATTTTGATTTTTCAAAATAAATCAAGAAATAAATATTTAATTGCTACATATGATTGGTAAATCAATTATGTAGTTATCTTACTCTTGGAAACTATTAGATACTTATTTATCTATTGGATAAGTAACTACCTTTATTTTAATTATGTCAAGAAGTTGAACTAATCATAAAATACTAACTTAAGAGTAAGTTGATCAAAATTTAGTCATTTTTAAGCATGCATGAGATTGCATTGAAAGATAAATTTATATATCTTTATTCAATATTAGTCAATGTAATCTACTATTTTAGATAACTTGATAAAACCTTCTTATTAAACAAATTAAGAGATTTAATACTAATTAAGAAAGTTAATTTATCAAAATTAAAAATTAAGGAAAATAAAAGAATGTTATGTATGGATAGAAAACTAAGAGAAATATTTCATGCAAGAAATGGGGCACAACATTTAGAGAAAGGTTTAGTTTTATAAATAAATCCTCTTTGAATTAGAAAGATATACCCAGATACTCAGAGACATGAAGGAGTGTATGAGATTTGGGGGATAGAGAGGATATCAAGTTAAGGAAGAAGACCATTTCAACATAGAGTGAATTGTTTAGGTTGGTACTGTATTGAAATTTCCTATGTAATTGTTGACCATTTTTGCCCAATAGGCAAAAAATTGGTCCCCTTCTTCCCTTGTTGTTCAGAGCTAGTCAATTTTAGGTTGCATAAGTTCATCGGCCTTGGTTCATGAACTATTTCAATGCTTTGGCTTGGTTCAACCACTAAGTTTAATGCTTCACTAGTTCAATCGACACTTGGTTCAACCACTTGAGTTCATCGAGCTTCAAGTTTAGCATTTAGTTTAAGGACTTGGCTTAGCGCATAGTGTTGAACCATTGAACTGGTTCAACGAACTGGTTTAATGGTTTGGTTCAACAGACTAGTTCAATCATTTGGTTCAACACTTGGTTCAAGTCAAAGGCTTATTGGCAAGTTCATGGTGCACAACATTGAACCATTGAACTAGTTCAACGCATTGGTTCAATGATTTGGTTTAATCATCCAGTTCAACAAGTGGTTCAAAGCAAATGGTTTAAAGTGAATGGTTCAACTGCCTTGGTTCAATCAGCTCAGCATGTAGCATTGAATTGTTAAACCAATTTTAGTTTAATGGGTTGGTTCAATGAGGTGCCCCCAAAGCTGAAGGGTAGGCACCCTTGTAGAGGGTAGTCAGGTTCAATAAGCCCTTGCAAAGGGTAGGGAGCACTTCAAAGAGGCCACGAGGAAACACTTTAGACCTTTCAAAATTTTGTAATGACAAAGTCTCGAATTCCTTCAAACTTTTTGTCTGAAGGAATTCCTTTGAACAAAAAGTCTGAAGGAATGTGGGAGGAGGTTGCAGACCAAAGAACTTGAATGATTGGCAGGTGACTGAGACAAATTCTCACAGACTTTTGTCTACACAAAAATTGTCTGCAAAAAAGCCCGAGACATAAAAGCCATAAAAAGGGGCTGAAGGAAGAGCTGAACCAAGCAAGACAAAAGACTCACTGGAAAAAGGCTGCAAAAAGGACCTGATAATTTTTTCCAAGGACGGTGATGTCCTAAAAATCATCAATTTTGAAGAGACGAACTAGCTATTGGGTGACAGCCGCACAAACGTCAAATTTAACACAGTGAAATAGCCATTTGCTTTTGAATTAAAAGAGCACCAACCATGGAAGGATCCCAAGGAATGTAACGACCCGCTAGAAGATCACCCCTGAGGGCTGAAAGAGTAAGAAGAAGACAAGGATTAGAAAAGATAAAGCAATTTAAGTGGCAAAGGGAAGGTGAGTTATTACCAGATGAGTGATGCAGCCTATTTTCTCAAGTTGACATTGATGAGGGAACAAACTATAGTCTATTTATAGAAAAGAGGCACGGCCATGTTCTTACATTAATTCTTGAATGCCAAAGTCAATTTCAGTGATTGTACAACATGGTTCTAGCAGGCCTCTTCTAGAAGAATGACATCAATAATAGTGGCTTCCTCTTCCCAAGGTTCAGAATGCACATGGGCCACTAGTAGAAAAGGGTGCCAAAATATTTCCTAAGAAGTGCCAAGTTTCTCTTCCTCTTTCTATATATTGTAAACTTCTCTTTTGAGAAGGGATCGACTCTCAGCCTTAAGGCAAAACTCTACCCAAAAATATCTCAAGCTTGTAAGGCAGAGCTACTAGAATTTTACCTTGAATCGAAACATAGCATTTTTACCTTCATTCTGAGTTTTGCATCTTTAGTATGTGTCTATGACTTGATTCGGTGTTAAGTCATTTTCTTAATGCTTTTTCATAATGATTTTAGCATGTCTAGTACATTTTTGAGTTTCCTTTTATAGGTTTATCAAAAGTGTCCCTAGAGGATTATAGGTGAAGTGGATAGGCTACTACAATGTGTCCCAAAATGCCTCTAGTAGTTATTTCCTCCCTATATCTCCATGGACCCACTGATGTAGAAGGTTTTCTCATGTCAGATGAAGTGTATGAGAGCTGGTTCTCGATGGAAAGTGTATATTCAAGTTGAGTAGATCAACCTTTTCTAGTGTATCACCTTTTCATTTTTAGGCTTAGGTTCTATTTTTAGCATCTCTCTCTCCCTTTTCATCCCCCCTTTTTTCATTTTGTTTGTTAGTAGTAGGAGAAACTAGCACCTAAAAGATACATTAGAGGGAGCTAGCCCTTATCTAGAGACTCTCCCCTCCAATTTCATCAGTCCCATAGGTGAGAGGGGAGTTTCCATTATTGCGTGAGGAAGGCAAGAGCTCGGCCTCCTACCAAGGGTGAAATCTTCTACGTAAACAGTTTTTGGCATGCCCAGTGGGACCAACTATGACAGGTTTTATCCAAAGAGTTGAAGAATTTTTGGTGTGTTCTTCAACCGATCGACCTTTGGAGGCTTTTGTATCAACACCAATGGTGACTTTGAGTTGAATCAGTTGGTTAAGTAACCTGGTGCCATCAAAAATCATATTTTTATATGTATAATTCCTTTACACAAAATCATGGACCTTATTTTCCTTCATATGACTTCGATCAAACTCAATATTTTTAGAGAATCACCTCAAGCAGCTCTCCTAGTTTCCCTTCAATGATAAAGGAGGTGGCACTGGAGTTTGAGAAGTAGGTAATGGAGATCGACAGACTGAAAGAGCAGTATGAATATCAGAAGGAGCTGATGTATAAAGAGGAGTGTTTATTTAGGCAAGCTCAAGCCTTACAATCCATGGAGGAGGAGGTAGCAAAATGGAGAAATCCATTTATTCAAGGTAGTCAGCCTTGTGTGCCCCTTCCTATTCTGAAGAAAGCCCCCTCTTGTGCACCAAATCCATTTTATTAGATGGCACTTGCTCACTCTAGTTCATTTGATGCAGTTGCTCTCAATCCCGTGCACCTAGCTTTCAAACATCAAAGCGCATTAGAGTAACCTCCCATGGAGATGAACCTTCTAAACTCCTTAGATCATGAATCTTCTTTTGGGGGAAACTTTACGAACCAGCACATCTCTCTTAAAACTGCTCCTATTCACCATGATGATGTCAGTGACCTCCAAGAAAGACTCTTTTAAGATAATCTAGCCAAGAAAATTGAAGATTTAGAGGCTAGGATGAGTTTCCTTCATGAAAGAGAGATAGAACTTCCAGACCTTATAGAGGAGCCCTAAGACCTTGGAGAAAACAAAGTTGTTGCATGTTCACAGGAGCAAAATTCTAATTCTGAGATCTTGAACTAGGGGAAAATAGTAGAATCATGGGGTAGGGAGGAGGAAAAGCAAGGTTTTCCTCAAAACCTTGAAGAAGCTGAGGTTGCTCCTACTCACGATGATGCTGGTGACCTTTAGGAAAGGCTCTTCCAAGAGAATATGGCTAGTTGAATTGTAGAGTTAGAATTTAGAGAGAGATTCCTCAACCAGTGTGTGATGGATGGTTCAGACCCAACGACACATTCCATGTCTAAACACACCCCACCTACACATTTCCAAGAGAGAGATCAGGCCACACCTGATATTGATAAAGTGCTAGCCAAGTGGAAAGAGGAGAATCATTTGATTCTAGCTCAAGGACTACGTCCTCTTCCACATGGTTTTCCCACTTCACCCCTTCTCAAAGAGGAACCTGTTCTATAAGAGGTGAGTGAGGAGCAAAAGATCCAAGCTGTAGTTTCCCAAGGGGCTATCATGAGTGACAATGAAGGTGGAATCATCATGGAGGCTCCTTGTGAAGACCTCATCAGCAATGGAGAAGACACAGGGCATGCATATATGTAGATGTTCCATCAATAAGAGGAGGAACATAAGCATGGTGAGCTCTCTCCCCCTTTATTTGATGAACTTCCCTATTACTTCGATGAGGAGGATGACTATATCAAGGAGCCTAAGTTGGAGGAGGATCAGGAGAATATCTTTGAACATCTAGAGATCTTGATCTTTAAGGAGGAAAAGGAAAGGTCTGTCTTCCTTGAGGAAAGCCTTGAAGAAGAAAGTTTTAAATAGAGAGGTGATGTTCTATGGGATGAGTAATCAGTTTGTGATTCCATTTCAGACATCATCACTGTCACCCTTCTTCAAGAAGGCCAAGAGGAAGTAGAGGATGAGTCTAGTAGAGTCTTCAATGAAGAAGAAGGAAATAAGTTGGACCATGATGCATTATAGAGAGAATGTGCAGATCAAAGGGCTTATGGTGACAAGCTAGTAGCCACATATTTCTTAGTGATATGCACCAGCATGAAGGACTAGTATTCAACAAGATTCCAAGAACAAATAGAGTATGTATATGTTGGAAGCATGTTCGAATCTGATCCACTCAGATACTAACCAATCCAGGTGACAGGCAAGAGGAGTAGGTCACCAAATCTCTTTTGCATTCAGCCACTTGTCTAGCACCATAAGTCTTCTTGCTAGGAAGGGGACTTAAGAAGTTTTCCTTTTGATCTAGGAGGAAAGAAAATACACCTAGATAGTTGTATATAGTAGTTTGCTTTCAGTTTCTTTTCCTACTATCCCTAAGTGTAGTTTGCACAAGTAGTGTTTTTAGCCTTTTGTGTTTCCCTTTGCGTGTGGGGTAAAAAACTTCATGTTTGATTCTTAGATCTTTTGGGGTTGTTGCTAATCTTTGTTCAAGATGCATCTGACTCCATGCCTAATGGACTACAAGGCAACTAGTCTTTAAGCATAGCAGGCATGCTTCCCTTGGGAGTCACCAATTTGTTGACCATTTTTGCCCAACAGGCCAAAAATCAGTCCCCTTCTTCCCTTGATATTCAGAGCTAGTCAATTTTAGGTTGCGTAAGTTCATCAGCCTTGGTTCATGAATTGGTTCAACACTTTTGCTTGGTTTAACCACTAATTTTAACGCTTCATTGGTTCAATCAGCACTTGGTTCAACCACTTGAGTTCATCAAGCTTTAGGTTCAGCGTTTAGTTCAAGGACTTGGCTCAACATGCAGTGTTGAACCGTTGAACTGGTTTAATGGTTTGGTTCAACAGACTAGTTTAATCATTGGTTCAACACTTGGTTCAAGTCAATCAGCTCATTGGCAAGTTCATCGGTGCATAGTGTTGAACCGTTGAATTGGTTCAACACGTTGGTTCAACACTTTGGTTCAATCATCCAGTTCAATGAGTGGTTCAAACCAAATGGTTTAAAGTGAATGGTTCAACCACCTTGGTTTAATCAGCTCAGTGCATAGCATTAAACTATTGAACCAATTGTGGTTTAATGGGTTGGCTTAATGAGGCACCCCCAAAGCTGAAGGGTAGTTGCCCTTGCGGAGGGCAGTCTAGGTTCAATAAGCCCTTGTGGAGGGTAGGGAGTGCTTCAAAGAGGCCACGAGGAAAGACTTTAGACCTTTTGGAATTTTGTAAAGACAAAGTCCCAAATTCCTTCAAACATTTTGTCTGAAGGAATGCAGGAGGAGGTTGCAGACTGAAGAACTTGAATGATTGGTGGGCGATCAGGACAAATTCTCATAGACTTTTGCCCACAGGAAAATTGTTCACAGAAAAGCTCGAGACATAAAAGCCACAGAAAGGGGCCAAAAGAAGAGCCTGACCAAGCAAGACAAAAGAACCATCACAAAAAGGTTGCAAAAAGGACCCAATGATTTTTGCCAAGGACGGTGACATCCTGAAAACTGTCAATTTTGAAGAGATGAACTAGTCATTGGGTGACGATTGTGCGAACGTCAAATTTAACATAGTGAAATAGCCATTTGCTTTTGAATTAAAAGAGCACCAACCATGGAAGGAGCCCAAGGAATGTAGTGACCTGCTAGAAGATTGCCCCTGAGGGCTGAAAGAGTAGGAAGAAGACAAGGAGCAAAAAAGACAAAGCAATTCAAGTGGCAAAGGGAAGGTGAGTTATTTCTAGATGAGTAGCACAACCTATTTTATCTAGTTGGCATTGATGAGGGGACAAACTACAGTCTATTTATAGAAAAGAGGCACGGCTATGTTCTTACATTAATGCTTGAATGGCAAAGTCAATTTTAGTGATTGTATAGCATGGTTCTAGTAGACCTCTTCTAGAAGAATGACATCAATAATAGTGGCTTCCTCTTCCCAAGGTTTAGAATGCACATGGGCCACTAGCAAAAAAGGGTGCCAAAATATTTCCTAGGAAGTGCCATGTTTCTCTTCCTCTTTCTATATATTGTAAACTTCTCTTTTGAGAAGGGATCGACTCTCAGCCTTAAGGCAAAACTCTACCCAAAAATATCTTAGGCTTGGAAGGCAGAGTTGCCAAAATTTTACCTTGAATTGAAACACAACATTTTTACCTCCATTCTGAGTTTTGCATCTTTAGTATGTGTCTATGCCTTGATTCTGTGTTAAGTCATTTTTTTAATGCTTTTACAGAATGATTTCAACATGTCTAGTGCATTTTTGAGTTTCCTTTTATAGGTCTGTTAAAAGTGTCCCTAGAGGAGTATAGGTGAAGTGGATAGGCTGTTGCAGTGTGTCTCAGAATGCCTCTAGTAATTATTTCCTCCTTGTATCTCCATGAACCTCTGACCCACTAATGCAGAAGGTTTTCTCATGTCAGATGAAGTGTATGGGAGTTGGTTCTCAGTGGAAAGTGTATGTTTGGGTGGATTAGATCAACCTTTTCTAGTGTATCACCTTTTCATTTTTAGGCTTAAGTTCTATTTTCAGCATCTCTCTCTCCCTTTTCATCTCCCCCCTTTTTTCATTTTGTTTGTTAGCAGTAGGAGAAACCAGGGCCTAAAAGATACATCAGAGGGAGCTAGCCCATATCTAGAGACTCTCCCCTCCAGCTTCATTGGTCCCACAAGTGAGAGGGGAGTTTCCATTGTTGCATGAGGAAGGTAGGAGCTTAGCCTCCTGCCAAGGGTGCAATCTTTTGCATCAACAGTAATGTGACCACAAAATGGGGAATGTGTTTGTTGGTTTTTATGTTTCAATTCTATAAATCCTTACCTTAATATATGCATAGCCATGAACATAAAATGAAATCACTTTCAAATCAATAATTTGTGATAGGAAACAAAGATAGTTCAACATGTCTAGAAGTTCATTTTGTGTTGATATTGGTTCAAACTATTTACACGATGTTGAACTGAGTATTTTTCTTTATGGGATGCATCTTATTCATTATAGATAATGCTCTACCTATTTGAGTTAGCATTTTATTTTTAGAACCTATGTTTCAATCCATAGGGGTGGTTGTATTTTGAATAGACCTACATCTTTTATTTAGAAAATATGTTTAGTCATTTAGGTTATGTCCATGACCAATATCTATAGAGGCATTTTAAAGGGCTTGGGAAGCTGAGGGTTTCTCTTAAACTAGGTATAGGTGCATGTGTCATGTTTCCCCTACATTTGCCACTATGGGATTTTTCCCATTGGTGTACATAGATTTATGGATAAGTGAGCTCCATACTTCCTTCCCCACTAGACTAAAATATCTCCATGCAATGTTTCCTAGCCACAAGCGAGCTTCGTGTTAGAGTGATATCATTTAAAAAATACAACCAATAATATTGTCTTCTAGGATCAATTACAATTATTGGATACCTATCCTCCTTTAAAACATTAGTTATATATAAAAGGCATGGCCAAAATATTGAGATTTTTACATTTAGATGTTGTCAAAAACAAATCTATGATCAATCCCAAATGCTTGTATATCTTATGCATAGTTGTTTGACCTATGTATGGATTACTAAGATTAGAATGTGCATAGAGATATGTTAAATATGTTGAAGCAACCAAGAACTAGTCTTTTAAATTGTATGTTAAACCATTTTGGCTGATTCTATAAGCCAATAATAGCAATGATATGTAAATATTATTAAATTAACATAAATATATATATTATAAACTATTTAGTAAATAATTTGAAATAATGAGTTATAATATTGTCACACTAGTATGTTGAATATATAATTATGTAATGCTTTGTCAATTTACTGAAATGACATGTCAATATAATAAAATAACATGACAATGTAGTGTGATACTAGATCATTAATAAAATTCCAAGTCATATAAACTAAATTTTTTAATTGTAAATTCAACATTGATGTCAATTATTAAAGTGTTGTGTTTTATATTCAATGTTTATGTCATTTATTAATGCAATGTATTTTATATTCAATGTTGGGTATAATTATATAAAAGCTAAGTTAAAATACTCAATGTTGATTGTAATCATTTGAATTGATGAGTATCTATTATGTTGAGTCTTTTGTTAAATTTTGGGTTGAACTTTATTTTACCTTGAATTTTTGTATCACAAAACGAATGGAGTTGCATTACCAGCTAGAGTTGCATTTTAAATAATGAGTGTGATTATATTTGGACTCTTATACACTATAAATGCTAAGTCTTTTTAATAAAAATAAAATATGTTTATATTTAATTCAAGATTGAATGTACGATGAAACTTTATTTTGTCTCAAATTTTCGTATGGTTGTTTGAGCCAAATTGCATTGCCCGAGTTACATGGTGGAGAAAAATTACCCTTAAGAAATGAGTGTATGATAAATATAATGTTGATTTTATATTTAAACATTTTATATATATTCATTGAGTGTATAACATAGTGTTTCACTGAGTTATGCATAAATAAACACTGGTTTTTTAAATAAAATCCTTAATGACTTGCATAATACCCATCTTGTAGATTTGCTAGTTTGTCATAGATATTGGCTGTGAAATAAATCAATAAATAAGGTTTATTCATAATTTTGATGGATAATGTGTGTTAGTATTTATTATGAAAGGTTGTATGTATTTGATCTAGCTTGTAGAATTAAATGCATGAGTCTAGATTATGTTGAGTTGAGACACATAAAAAGAACTTGTGAATGTCTTATATGATGGTTTTAAACTTGAAGATAATTTATTCTATGTAAGAGATGACTATGATTATTAAGAATGGATCTTGATTCTAAAAAATTCTATTTGGATATAATACTCAAGTTATATCTTAATGGTTCTTTGAAATACTATTTAAGAATCTTATAAAACTATGACTTGTGTTATAACTAACAATTAGTACATATATGTGCTATTAGTTTTGAAAATATTTGTACAATACATATTGTGAAATTATTTATATGTAAAAATAATTAGACTAATATAGCATAAAATAATGCATCAGGTTGTGTACATATATATTATATTTCTTCTAATTACTGGTATGTAGTAAAAATCTAGGGTATACCCGAGTAGTGTAATCATGTACTTGTTTGATTATTATATTATATGTGGGATAATCTATTATTGAAATCATAAGTTGGGTTTATATATATATTTATGAACTATGATAGTATCGGATACCATAGAATACTATTGTATATAAAGTATGTTTACCTAGATGGTACATACTAAAATTGTTATGTTTAGACCCACACTTGCGTAAAGGTATGAATGTTAAATAGTATGTTTTTTATTAGTTCATAGGGCTTTATGTAAGTATGCATACAAGATTATGAGTGTAAATTAATGTTAGGTTAGAATTTTATGTGTTTATATGATTTATTTTGTTATATACACTTGCTTTAGTAATAACTTATGATTTTAAGTATTTTTGACTACTTTGTTTATCTATTCATGAGAAAACTAGTAGTTATATTATAAAACACTAGACTATGATAATATGGGATATTACGAGGTGTAATTATATGGATCTTATTTTATTATTTGGGAATCTATAGTTCAATTTGAACCATAACCAGATGGTATGAAATGTAGGCAATATTTCATGTATGAGTTAAATAATAATGTATAATTCATTCATATGTTGATGAAATAAATGTACACTTTTCTTACTCCTATGTTTATCATGTGATGTGATATTGTTGCTAAGAGGATGTGCTTAGTATGAATCTTTTGGTTAGATAATGTATAGTGAGACATTATCTTTTGGTATATTTGATTTACATGTTAGTGTGATATCTTTCAATAGAATGGGTTTTATATGGTACACTACATGTTTTAGTTTTAGAAATCATACACACTTGAGTACTTATTAGTTATATGGATTCCTACACCATTATATCTACCTATCCATGAAGGGAGGGCCATTTCCTAATAAGGAATTGTGTAGGGGATTATTGGTCTGCGATTGGTGTGAAAAAGCACTCAGATGATGTTCTCCCTCTCCATAGCAGTACTACTACCTAAACGCTACACTTGAGTTTTAGAGATACATGATTTGGTTCGACTCAAGATCTAGAGGACTTGGTATCTATTTATATATTAACACTAAATGCCTAATATAAATGTAATTATATTTTATGTATATATACTAGAGTAGTAGTTATTATAGTATGGGACTAGTCGTAGTTGTGTCTTAATGTATTTACCTTACTTGGAGTTTTAATAAGATATATATATTATTTTTGATATTGGAATTTTATAAATAGTATTATTATATTTATTATTTTGATAAGTTGTTAAGTTGTTTATGTGGGATGATTTTAAAGTAATAAGTAAAAAAAATTACTACATTATTTTAATTACAACTTGAGGGGTTGTAATAGTGACCATTTTGTAGATAAGTGTTCAATGCAAAAAAGTCATCCGATTTACAAATGAAATGTATCCCTAGTGCTTTAGTGATATATATTTTCCTAAAGGATTGGTATATATACAATATCAATCCTCATTCATGAATCATCTATAAAATCCATACCTCTCACATATTAATCAATAAAATAATTATTAATAAAGAATTCAAGTGAGCAAAGCTACCCTATTCATTCCTATTTCCATATCAGTCATAGGAGTAGTCTATCTATAGGTTTGAAGTATTAAAGGAACAACCCATGAGCCATGTTTGTCAAGTTATAAGCTAGATCATTATATGTACTTATTTATCACATATCATATTATTATAAACACATAATCTAACATGTAAGGTATAAATAAATAATTTTGAGGCCCTCTTCAGAGTATTGGCTATGTAGGTAGTAGCCATTGATAGATGGATCATTGATGTAATTCAACACCATGACCCAACTAACCCATTTTTCCCACACTCATTCTAAGGGTGATGAATCTAGGGTTTGATTATTTGACAAAAGAGTGATAGCTTGTGTAAATAATTTGTATATATCGAAAGAAAGGCAATAGAAAACTTAGAAGGTTCTAATTAGTCACATCTAGATCTAGTTAGTATTTTGTATAGGACACTTGTTTCCATATCAGATGCCTACATCAACACAACTACCAAATATGATGCAAGAATTTGTGGCCACATTGTGAAAAATTATAAGATATAACAACCATTATAAGATCTTGATCCAGTAAACTTTCATCTTGTTTTAGCCCATATCTACATGCACATAGTAAGCTAGGTAATTATTCTTTTTTCCTAATTTTTTTCAATATCAATCAATAGTTATACTTTCTATTTTTGATATATCTTAGTATTTAAATTCATAATATTATTTATCTAAGTTTTTAAATTAATTGACCTAATATATATTAGTTTATCACCATTATGATTAATCATTTCTATATTATTAACCCTAAATACCTTGTATTATATAAATTTAAGAATAAACATTTGGTGAACTTGACCTCTGAGTCTTCCTTTACAAACCTAGACTAATCTAGGGTTTTCAATTATTTAACATTAAATTTATGTGTGAGATCATTTAGGGTTAATAATATATAAATGAATAATGACAAGGGTGATAAATAGATCTATAGTGAGCCAATTAACTTATAAACTCAAATAAACAATATTATAAATTTATAATACTAAGATCTGAAAAAAATAGAAAGTACAATTATTGATTGATATTTTAATAAATTGAAAATAAGAGTACTTAACTAGTTTATTATGTACATACAGATCTAGGCTAAATTAGGTTGGAAGTGGACTAGATCATGATACTAAAATGGTTGTTAGATTTTGGAATGTTGTATTATATGGCCTTAAATGCTTACATTAAATATAAATAGTTAACCTTATATTGGTATATGAGTTGGATGTGGGTGTCAAGTATGAAATAGTGACTAGATCTAGATGTGACCACCTAGAGACTTATAAGTTTTTTGTCACTTTTATTTTAGTGTGTTTAGATTGTGTAAAGGTTTTTGATCTTTTTCAAATGATCAAACCCTAACTTCCTCACCCTTGGAGTGACTTTGGAAAAATAGACTTGGATTGACTGGAGATAATGTTGAGCTTCCTCAAGGAATCCTCTATAAATGGGTGTTGTGTACATAGACAATACTTCAAAGAGGGCCTCATATTTATGTATTTCCCCATACATGTTGGCTTATGTGTGCATTATGGATGAAATTTATGATAATCAAGAACATAGAGTGACCCAACTTATAACATAGAAAATAAAGATCACGGGATGCTCCTTAAGTAATATAGACCTGTAGGGATACTACTCCTATGTCTGATATGTAAATAGGGATGAATAGGGTAGAATTTATCACTTGAATGCTTGATTGAGTTATTTTGTTAAGTTTATTTGTGACTTATTAGGTGATGAATGAATGAGGGTTGATATTGTGTAGATGTCAACCCCTTTTGAAAATATATCAAACTAAAATTACTTAGTCCAACCTTTAGGATATGTTTCATTTGAAAATTAGATGATATTTGGGCACAAAACACTTAGTTTGAACATGGACACTAGCGTCGATGTAGGCATCTAAGTAGGATACTAGTGTCTAAGAATATGGAAAATAGGTATAGGTCTAAAACTTTTAAATAGGGATAATAATCAAGCTTATAGTATTTTTCATATATATAAGGCCTATGTAAGGGATAACATTTACATGGGATATTTACTGTGAGGCAAATAGTAACAGTTGATATTTATCGAGTGATAAATAATAATAGGTTGGTTATAACCATATGGTTAATACGGTAATTTATAATATATGTTGTTCCTTATATTTTTATATCTTATAAAAATATATCATATTTAGGTTTACATTATTATAGGAATTCTAGAGGTTTTATAGGTGAGAGAAAATAGGGGAGAGGTTATAGGAAATATTCCTATATATTTATATTGTGTCTCATGTTGAATTAATTAGAGTGAAATATATTATTGTGTGGAAAACTTGTCTACATATTATGTTCAAATATTTGCATGAGACTAATCTAAATTAATCTGTATTTGGCTCTCTTAATTCCTATCATTGGTATCATAACATGTGAGATCTAGAGATGGATTCATAATTCTAGAGGGGAAATCCATTATTTTATTTTTCCCCTAACCAATGGAAATAATTTTATTTTATTGAATAAAATATTTTGATCCTTTTGTTGTATTTTCTTGTTTCTAGTTTCTATGTTAAAAGGAAAGGAAGATGTGCCCTTAGAAGACATTAGCATGCAAGAATAGTCAAAGTATAATTCTAAGCATGAGGTGGAAAGATATATGCATAGACATTAAAATAAGTTAAACACTTTATATTTTGCTTCTTATTGCAATCATTCATGCATCTTTCATTCGATGTTTTGCATTAGAATTTTCCTGTGTGTGGATCAACATCAAAC
Source organism: Torreya grandis (assembly GCA_037957365.1). Taxonomy (NCBI): domain Eukaryota; kingdom Viridiplantae; phylum Streptophyta; class Pinopsida; order Cupressales; family Taxaceae; genus Torreya; species Torreya grandis. The sequence continues at coordinate 5,221,529 of JARHVA010000345.1, read as the reverse complement.
CCAAATGCTCTACAAACTAAGTGTTGTTTGGTGTGTCTCCATATTGAAAATATTGTTTAAAATTACATAGAAATTAACTCAGAATTATCAACATTTTTATATTCAATCAATGCTAATGGTGATGTTCAATGTCAATTAATTTTGTGAGCTTTTAAAATGACCAAGATTCAAGAGATACAGGTGGAAGCAAAGAACTCAGGATCCAAGTTTTATAGTTTCAAAATCCATCCTACACCATTCAAGCCAATCAAACACCAAGACTCCTGCTATCAAATAAATATAGCATACTAAGATGCCTATGACTTCCACCACCATAAATAACACATAGCTCATTCAATCTAGATGTTCATTTATTCTATTGCGTCATGCATTGTTGTGCATGATCTATAGTTTTGCGTGATCAGGTCTATCGTAAAGCTAAAGTATCATCAATTCATTTTATAAAATAGGTTTTAGAGTTTTTTAGTAATAGTCTTTGTTTATGTCGATCACTAAAGTATTATGATATTTTTTAGGTTTGAGTTTGATATAGTGTCTTTATTTTTTTAACATTCAGTCTAGCCTTTAGTAATAGTTTTTGAAGTTGGTAATTATCCAATATTAAATTGAATATTATTATAGTAAAAAAGAGTTTGTTTTGTTTATATTTAAAAATAATGAGTCAATTTAATATTATGGTGAGTCATGTTATTGTTATATTAATATTATTTTATAAATATAAAATAATGTTAAAAGTCCATACTATGTGTCAAATGATAATAATAAAAGTAATAATCATGTTAACAGTGTTTTATAGGTTATGTCAATTTTTTGTAAGTGTCAAAAATCGAGTCATTATTATTACAAAGTTTATAATTGATTATTAAATGTGTCGATAGTGTCAATATTTTATGTTATTCATTTTGTCAAAAGTCTGATATAGTCAAAAATTGTAAAAATAAAAAAATTACCTTATGGGCACATTTTCACTTATACACAACATCCACATTATGGCAAGGGGGGATTTCCATTCTAAATTGTATGAGCTTCATCAATACATCACCTAAGTGAGAAATGACATATTGGAGGATAGAGGCATAGGAGGTTGGAGGTGACTTGTGACCTATCGTCAATCATCAATGATGAGGCCACTCAATTGTTTTGATGACACATTTGTGTGGTTTGCATTTGATTTTCAATTATGTGGTGTATTTTTATAAATGTTCACACTATGGGAGGGAAACATAGAGAAATTTTCTACTTTCCATTTAGAACCACACTGGCTAAAGTCAAGGAATGCCACCAATGGCAGTGGTAGTCTTTTTTATTGAGTAAGATTGAGTGGCATGATCGTACATAATAGCTACAAGTAAGAAGCTGATTTCTTACAAGATTAAATGTGACATTCAGTGTGTGTTTCTATTTTTGGTACATTTTGGTGTGTAGAAGATGTAAACAAAATTATGATATTTTAACTCCTAGTATAAAACATTGTAGAGTGTGTCTCTAAGTTTATTGTAACACTCATAGATTTAGAAGGGTTTGGTGGTTGATCTAGAAAACCACAGATGTAAAGAGGTAGATAAAATTTTACTGGTGTAGTGGTCCTCTAACTACCTTCCTTATTTATGAAGATGATCTACTAGTAGAATGTTGAGTGCATTCTTTTCATGGAGTAAATGTAAGATGCATTCCTTCACATAGTTGTGGTCATGCACAATAAGACAGCCAGCTAGTTGGAATTTTATGCACCTTTCTTTGATCTAGATTATGAGGCAAACCCATGTAGCATGTTGTATTAGGAGTTATGGTGTACCATGTCAACATTAGGGGGGTGAATGTTATAGATAATTTTTAAATGGGATATTTACCATGAGGTAAATAGTAATAGTTAATATTTATCAAGTGGTAAATAGTAATAGGTTGGTTATAACCATATGGTTAATATGGTAATTTAGAATATTATGTTGTTAGATATATTTTTATATCTTATAATAATATTTTTTTTTAGGTTTTCACTATTCTAAGAATTCTAAAGTTTTTATAGGTGAGAGAAAATAGGGGAGAGGTTATGGGAAATATTCCTATATATTTGTATTGTCTTATGTTTAATTAGTTAGAGTGAAATATATTATTGTGTAGAAAATTTATCTACATATTATGTTCATCCCTTTGCATGAGATTAATTTGAATTAATCCATATTTGGCTCTCTTGATTCCTATCAGCCTAGTCATCAGAATAATAATGGTCATAATAAAAAATAAGTAATTTGGCACAAAGAGATGGTGAACATGAGGTTTTTGGTAGTAGGAAATCTTAGAATTGAAGGGTACAACCAAGATAGGTAATTTATAAGTGTACAATACTGAGGTGCAATATAATTCATATTTAGTGTCTACATTTTCCCCCCTTTAATTTAGTAATTAAATTTCTAGTTTAAAGGAAATAAATGCATACATAGGTGTGTATAACACACCTTAACTTTGCATGAATTTAATTTGAGTGCCTTTTTGGTGACTGACCTACAACTAAGAGTGTGTTATTATATATAATCAGTGTATGAAATCTAAAATTGAAAAAAATTGAAATTATTGAAAGTAAAAAGAACAAGGTTATGAGTACATGTGTATCGATGCAAAAATATTTCCTTTTATCATTTTTATTTGAAGAGATATTTTCTTATGATTTCTTGGATTTGAGATTAGGACAATTTGTAAACCTATAAGAGCATGTGTGTGTGTGTGTGTGTGTGTGTGTGTGTGTGTGTGTGTGTGTGTGTGTGTGTGTGTGTGTGTGTGTGTGTGTGTGCGCGCGCGCGCGCGCGCACGCGCGCGTGTGTGAATAACATGCCCCTAACCTTAGTGAAAAGGTGAGTTACCACACGGCCATTGATCATATCTCAATCATGAAACCTAAACATTATTATAACCTAGTGTGTGTGAATGATCCAATCAAATCACACTTTATATCTAGTGAAGCTAAAAGATTTAATCAAGTCTAACTTATAATCTTAGTAAGATTGAGTTATTTGATCACCTCAACATTTACAAAAGGTGAACTAACTATTACAATAGATTAGCTCAATAAGTTCCATAGAAGTCCATCTTGGGTATGAAAGTAGTCCATAGTATTATTTGAAACATGAAAGTTACTTTTAATTTACAATTTAAGGTGATATTTTCATGACATATACAACTCATATATGTCTTAAGCTAAAACTTGGGTGTAAAAATAATACTGATTTATAAAATGATGCTAAAAGGTGTATCTGAATTAGATAACTATGAAATTTGACTAATTTTGAAATTTTGTGCAAGTGTGGAGGACATGTTACCATGACATGACCCCACCTAATCTAAAGAACCTAAAAATTAGTGTAATCATGGATAACATTTTTCCATAACATGCCTTCACTACAATCTAAAAATGTTGATTATTGAATAAGTATGGAGGTCATGCCTTTTTTTCACACCCTAACTAAAATTTGAAACTATGAAAGTGTGGAAGTAATACCTCTATGACATGACCCCACTTATATTAGTCCCCTCATTTTTAGTTGAGTGGAAGTATAAAGTTGTAGTTACCTTACCTCAAAAGGACAAGATAATTGTATATGGATCATGTAGAATATGGGAGTAGCATGTCTAGGTAGATATAGAAATGAGTTACATAGTATGTGATCACATCAAGTCCCAACATGGATGGTGTAAATCATGGAAACATCTAGGTAGTAATAGTACAAGCTCAATAACTAATAAATAACACACAAAAGATCCCTCAAAATCAAGATAAAAGGTAATCATCCAAAGAGGTTGCATATAGTGGGCATGTTCAAATGCCACACAATCAAAGGAACATGACTTAGTCAATTGTACTCAAAGCATAAAATTACATGTTCAAATTTCTAAATACAATAAAAAATGACATATGCAAATGTCAAAATAGGAAAACACAAGCATGGGGCCCATAATCAATGGATCATATTAAAAATATTGAACAAACATTATAATTCAAGATAATAACAAGCAAGGAATAACCTCAAGGAAGTGGAAAAATGAAAGCATGGAATCATAAGAAATTAGTTGTTTTAACATTTTAGGACTTAATTAGCATAAATATTATGTTATAAAATGGATGAGTATGATGCTAATCTAGGATGAAAATTAGAAATGATTGATTTAATTAACATTTTCTAAAATAATGAGTGCAAAGAGGAGTACTTATCTAGAAGTAAATCATATTCTCTACATATTAGGGAACTGAAACAAGTTAGAGAAACACATAGACACCTTCCATTTTTTTACTGTTGTTAAAATATGGTCTTGGATAATAGAACCAATATAAGGACAATAACATCATTTGGTGTTAGTGTCTAATTATAATACTAGTGTCCCTCCTATAGGAATTGTCTAAAAATTTTAGGGAATTTTCAGGAGGTTAAGTAGGTCATGGAGGTGGTTGTGTGTTATTTGGGGGCTCTCTTGTGTCATTGTTTTAGCTAGATATATTCAAAAACCATAATGAGTACCTACACACATGAACAAAATAAATAGATCAAATGTAAAAAAGAAGTGAAAAATTAGCTTGTGGGATGGTATGATCACACAGAGGAGAACCCCTATTGTTTTAGGCATTGCCTACATTAACCCCAATGTTAGGGGTATTAGATCATATGTAGTTATCCCTTAGGTAACATGAATAATCAACTTGCACAGTATGATATAATTAATTTCACTTATGCCCTTCTTTGATCAATCATGTAGTGTCTAAATGTGATGGTTGAGAAGTATGCAAAGTATTGAACTATGTTATCAACTGATTTTATGTAATTATGTGACAAAATAGTAAGTACTAGATGTAAAATGATTTGTGAGGATCTTTATATAAAAATAAATTTGATTTGAATACAAGACCTTATTTTATTGTTGACAAGTTGTAAAAGAGGGATAAAAAAACATAAGATAAGGCTCAAAAAGGGATTAGGACTCTAACATCGGAAACAATGCCTATCAGATATTAGAGCCATAATTGGATACTAGTGCCATGTAATGCTACTCTCCTAAAAATGGTGTTAGTGTTCTAAATTTTAAAGTAGAGATAAAACTAAGCAAGATAGGATAAGGGCCCTTGTGACTAGGATAAGGTGATGTAGGACCGTTGTGGATGCTATAAATAGGGGAAATAAGACATAATAAAGATTAAAAGGCTCAAAATGACCATCTAAATAAGGATTGTATTCATCACTAAGATCTTCATGTGAAAGAGAAACAAAATACATAGTACATGTCGTTGCTTCACCAAATTAGGGTGTTTACATTTGCCCCACTTTTACTCTATTAGTGTAATGAAATAAAAGTATTAGAGTAAAATAAAAAGAGGAATATGTAATAGTACTTACCTGTGTGGATATGTTCTAGACCTAGCCCAATTCTTGGCCAAATAAATGGATAAGAATTGAAATAAAATATGTTAAGATTAACCCCATGATGTGGAATGTCCTCTATACTAAATTTGAATGGTGTACTAAATCATGAGGAATAAAAACCTTATTTAACAAAAACCCTATTTCCCCCCCCCCCATCTTGATATTTGTACTGAATCTAAGTATGTAAATTGAATTTGTGGATTAAAAAAGGCTCACTTTCCATCACTCTAGTATTTAAACTAAATCTAGGTATGTAGACTAAATGTGTGGAGAAACAAATCTCATTTGACCCCACTCTAATATAGAAACTAAATATATGTATGTAATTTAAAAGTGTGTATAAATAAATCTTGCTTGCTCCCACTATGATATCTAAACTAAATATAGGTATGTGAATTGGGTCTAGTTGTTATGGATCAACTATTGTAGATTTTCTTATGACCCAAATTGATGAAAATATGGTGGCATCCTAGTGATGATACTAGGTATAACTTGATAATCTAAAAATGCAGATCAAAGATGTGGGATGTGTAGCATCATGCCCCCTAATCTTGATATCTGAGTAATGCAGGTGTGTATCTAAACATTTGTATATTTGAGTAAACTAGTGTATCTAAATAGTTGTTTTTGAGTAGACCTATGTATTTATGTGAACCTATATATCTATTTCTAAGTATACCTATATATCTAAGTCAAAACTATACATCTATGTAGATGTATCTAAGTAGACTATATATCTAAATATGTGTATCTAAGTAGACTATATATCTCTATGAACTTGTGAGTCTAAATATCTTAATATCTATGTAAAATTGTGTATTTAAATCTATATCAGAGTATGTTGTATATTTGTGTGAACCTATGAATTTGAATATCTAAATATCTATGTAAACTTGTGTGTCTGAACCTCTATATGTCTAAAGAAATCTATGTGTATTTTCCTAACCTTTTGGTGAGTGAACCAATACTATGGTGAAGGTGTCTAACCAAAAGTGTTAATGTTTGATTGTACTAGTTTTAAGTGGTGGGTGTGATGTTGTTTTAAGTTTGAATAGTTTATTGATTATGATAGAGTTGATTGTTGAAATTAGTAAGGTGATAAATATTTTGTTTATATTGATTTAATTATTGTAATAACATTTTTGTGATTTTGTAGAGTTAACAATTATTAGGATATTAGTTTAACCAATATAAGGTGTGTCACACTTATATTAAGTCCCACACGTAAGAAATAGTTCATAAATCAGAGTTATGGTTCTCAATATATCATGTTGGAAAGAAATTGGGATTAGTTGGTGAAATTGGCATGCAAGATCAACCTTAATAAGGTGGCATTTGATAAGTGTGACTTAAATAAGTTATTTGATTATTTTATCAATTCATATGAAGTATTTGAGGTGAGATCAATTGTTTGTCTAATTTATAAAAATATTTCAAGGAGATGAGGAACTAGTTTGAACTACTATGAGGAGGTAGAGGCATGTATCTAGGCTAAGGAGGATGTTACCCTAGTAAGGAGCCCATATTATTTCATTTTATTATCAAATTTAATGTATTTTTCACTATTCTTACTAAGAAATATATTAGTTTAGGGCTTGTTTTGTAAAAATGGCACTACTATCCTTTTTTGGGCACTAATATCCAAGACCTAATGCTTGTGTCCAAGATGTGGTTCTATTATCATATATGTAGTGCTAGTATCTAGTAGGCCTGAGTTGTAATATTGATCATTGTTGACTAGTTTTTTATGTTTATTGTTATCTATTGGTTTTGATTTTGCATTGATGATGCATGACTTGGTTGTCCTTTTGTATGTTGATTCTCATATGAGAGAGTTTTAGACTAGATGAATGATGGAGACTCTATGGGGTTTACCCATGTTAGATGCTAAGATGGCCATACTTGAGAGAGTGGGTTTGAGACATGTGGCATTCCTACATCCTATTCCCTAGGATAAACACATGATGACTATATTATGAAATATATGGGATGTATATACCTACACTTTTTTATTATCAACTAAGGAGATGACCATTAATCTATGGGATGTAGAACTACCTATTTGTGGGCAGAGAACCATACTATAGGAGGAGATGTGTGCTTGGTTTATACAACAAGCTTTGAGGTATTTCTCTATTATGGTTGTATGGAATAATTTCATAAGGAACCATAATGATGTATTGTTGACATTGATTTTTAATACTGAGGTTTTATGACTACTGAAGTTCTTAGCCATTTTGTTAGCTTCATTTATGGTTGTAGATAGGACTCGGGTATCGATATCCTATTATATGCATGAGATAGTATAGGATATATAGGAGAATGGTAGTATGTATTCATGGGGTTAGACAATGATAGCCCACTTATACAAGGACTTATATTATTTCATACAAGAGATATGTGGTAGAGGGATTGAATCATCTACACTATTACATATTGGGCATATGAGCACATAATAGTGAGCAGGTTGGTGTTGCTTTTACAATATGATTGGGATCATCCATAGTTATTTACATAGATTTGCAATGAAATGGGTTTCATTTTGAGGAGTAACATGATGTAGTATCAACATGTGTTGGATAGTTTCATAGTTGGGGATATTATATGGAGTCCCTACAAGGGTTACAAGGGATGCCCTAAAGATGGTACTTAACTTACATATATTGGATTAAGTTATTGGATGCATGATAATTTGTTTAATTTGTAATATTAGTTCTAGTATGAGTGGGTTATGTAATATTTCAATGTGGTTCAAGATGTGCCCCTAACACCATTGGTATGGTTGAGGATTTCTTAGGATCCTATGAGGCTAGGTAGTAAAACATGGCCATCTACTACTAAGCTAGATCCCATTCCTTTAATAGAGTGGGATATTGAGATTGATATACTAGATGTAGATGATGTGGGTGTCATTGATGCCTATACATCCTAAAGGACAGATCATAAATGGGCACCTTTATTTATAAGAGGTGGGATTATCATATAAGATGTACTCAAGGTGGAGCCCCTTAGGGATGCCGATGGATAGTGTGTTTGTATATTTTGTATATGTGGTTACTCTTTTATCTGATTAAGAATATGATGTATTTCATGGGCATGTGCAGGATTACGTGATGAGTACTAGGAGGCTAGAATCAATTCATTATTTCATGTATTGACATGAGATATTCCTGATGATAGTCATGGAGGATGGATTGGTAAAGAGGGCCATTGATGTTATTGTTTTACATGCCCAATTTTTTGACTGATCAATGATAACAATTATAGGATATAGATGAGCAATTATGTCTAAATAAGAGGCACGTGTGGAGTTACATAGCATACCATGCCTACACCAAATGCTTCAAGTGGGGATAGTAGTCAGATAGTGGATGACTACATACATCTTTAATGAGAGCATGTAGAATGTATAGATGATTTGGGTATCTATCATGAGAGAGAAATTAGATGTAGTTATTGATCTAAGTCATAGATAAAGATCATAACCTCCAGTTTTAGCATGGATATGTATGACATTAAGGGTCAAGGAGCTAGTCTTAGTAGCCATGTTTGCATTATGGAGTGATGGACTATACTTGTATTAAAACTATATATTGAGTTATATATATGGATGTTCATTTTTTATATTGGCATTGTGATATTGGTATTTGTTCTAGTTATGTTACGTATGTTGATATGTGTTTAATTATTTTGATTATTTTAAATGGTGGAATTTATATATGGTATTTTTCAAAGCAAAGTTAGTGAATTTTTATCTATTTATAAATGTTTAGGTATATGTGTAGTGGAATAGGATTTTTTATTTATTTTTATAAATTTTATAGGTATTATGTAAGATTTCTACATGTGGATCATGTGACTATAGTATTCCATATCTAAACCTAGATGACATGGAGAACTAACAACCATACTACTCATATTGTGTTAGTATATAAGGAGACTCTAAAACCGCATGTGATACACTATTTGTGGCTAGATGTGTAGACTCTGTAGCAAATAAATTGATTGGTTGGTGTGTTAAAACTATACTCTAAGGTATGTGATCTCTAGAAAATATCTTGATCAGTGTTTGAACTAAAGCTATATTTTGATCTTTGTAATTATTTCCAAAAAAATTTATTGGTGTTTGAAATAATGGTGTACCCTTATCTTTGTATTTATTTCCATATTTATTGATAGGTGTTTGAATTGATGTTGTACTCTGATCTCTATAGTTGTTTCCATATATCTTGATTGGTGTATAGATTGAAGATGTGTTATGATATTTGTAGTTGTTTCCATATATCTTTTTTGGTTTTCAAACTAATGTTATGATCTAATCTATATGAACTTGTTTCCATCTCTACTAAATTTGTGGTACATGAGATCACTCATAACTAGGTGTCCTAGAAACCACAAGGATTATATGATGAGTAACTAATGGCTACTCAAAATGAATGTCCTAGGATAACTCTATCATAAAGGAATATGATATAAGATAATGTGGAGATGGATACCTTGGTACCCCTTATGTAAATTTTATAATGACTTGATTGACATACTGGTTAATGCAGGCTTGGATTGCATAATAATGATCATCTAAATGTCCATTTATCCTATGAAAATTATAATATGGATTATTTGGTACCCTATGAAAATGGTATTGAGGATAATTATTATTAGGAAGAAGTGTGATCATATCCCTATCTAATAATGTAAGTAACATGTCATGAGGCCTATCCCTATCTAAATACTATATAACCCCTTTATGTGTATCATGTGTTTTACTCATTTTAGGAGGTGTTGTGAAGTAGATATTTACACTTTTTGAGTATCTTTATCAGTTATTTTTATTCCACTACTTTCTTAATTAGAATTAGAATAGGATCATGTACCATGTTAGATGATTGGGGCTCTAAGAGGCCTACATCTAAATCTAACTCCAAATGTGCAACCACTAGTCCCAATTCTACCTCTAATGTTATAATTGCATTACATATATGTTGGAATGACTTTGATGTCTAATATAGTATTTTCTCCTTAAGAGGTAAAATTAATCCCTTGTCAAATATGTATTGTACCTATAAATATATTTGTTGGTAAATCAACTAATGCAAACATGATTTGAATCTTGAAATATATTTAGATGATGGTTCTACCTCATCCTGGTGTAATCAGTGTGACCTCTCATGCGTGACTTGAGGTCCCTTATTATATATGCAGTTCCTGAGAAAGTATATTTCTAACTCCTAATATGTATGTAGTGACCCATTAGGGATTGTATGTTGAAACCAATTTAGTGCTTCCTCATCTAGGTACTTTGGAAATAATTTTAGTAGAGGCAACTTATTGATAATATGTGCCATTGTTGTCTCATAATATTGAAGGTGCAAGTATGGGTCTCCATGCCCATCAAATATAGGCAATGTTGGCATCTAAAGGTTGTGTGAGAACCTTGTAGTGGAGATTCTACATGGAATAGGGTTGTCATGGATAACATTAGCATTGGCCTGAGATTGGTATCTTTTGTTCTCCAATGTGAGATGGTATACTTGTTGTTTCAAATCATTGATAACATACATCAAGGAAACTTAACCTTTGTGAAGGTATATTATCATCATCAAGGGGTTAATTTAATGCCATAATTTTTTTTATTTTTCTTAGCCATTGGCAGATTACATTGGAAACCTTTTTTATGGAGGGTTGATTTGCTCTTGGTAACCTTTAGAAGTGTGATAGATGGGACCTAGTTGGATGGAAATGAGGTATCACCCTCATTTGGGTTAGTTTTATAAATAGGATCTAATATAGTAAGGTGGGTTGAGGGAGATTCATCAATATCTATTATATTGTTAAGTTGTAAATAAGTATCATATGCTAATTGAATAGAAGGTACTTTATTCTAAAGTAAATGTAAATTATGAACATAAAAATGTGTGTGTGTGTGTGTGTGTGTGTGTGTGTGTGTGTGTGTGTGTGTGTGTGTGTGTGTGTGTGTGTGTGTTTGTGTGTGTGTGTGTGTGTTTTTGTGTGTGTGTGTGTGTGTGTGTGTGTGTGTGTGTGTGTGTGTGTGTGTGTGTGTGTGTGTGTGTGTGTGTGTGTGTGTGTGTGTGTGTGTGTGTGTGTGTGTGTGTGTGTGTGTGTGTGTGTGTGTGTGTTTTAACATGTGACCTAGTATTTTTTTGAACAAGAGAAATAGGTGAGGTAGGAGGGGAAATAAAATGGGTAGATTCTATGTCCTCTTCATCATAATCATAATAATCATCATTATCAAAAGATTCATCAAAATTAGAGTTTAATTCACTTGTATAATTAAGATTATAAGAAGTATCATCTACATGCTCATTATGAGAAAAATTAGGAGAAGATTTTAACATTTTACTACTATATAATGTATCATCATGTGTAGGTGTAAGGCAATACATTTGTTCACTAGTCATGTGTGGAATACAAGAATAATTATCACTTTCAATTTGGAATTTAAGAGAATGTTTTCTTTTTGCATATCATGACATGTACGATAAGATTTAGAGACATTTGCATCATCAATTTGTTGTAAAGAATCATTGCATTGAGCTTGGAATGTAAAATTTATAAAATAATTTCATCTACCTTATTTTTTGCATTGCTAAAAGGTGTAATATCCTTGGTACATGTTTTTTTGAATTTAACTGAGAAGGGTTAAGAAGATGCATTTTTATTATCGACTTTACTTGAATCATGCAAAAGTGGCTTTCCTATATTGCACATAGATTGATTTAATTTGAATAATGAGATATAAAAATTTGTTAAAAATCTAGGATCACATTGGAACAAAGCACTACCAATAAGAGGATCTTTTGGAATTATATCATTAGTTTGATTTTGAGGTGTAAGATAAGAGTGAGAGGAAAGAGAAGATGATGCATCTAATATATCCTCATTTATATTTTCATTATCATGCTCATAATAATCCTCATATCCATCATTATAAAAATAGTAATGAGCATCATTATAAATGAATCCATTATTATTATATAATGTATAATATTAAAAATCCATCCATTCATTGTTATAATTATGAGAGAAATTAAATTCATCAATTGGGTGAGGGGTAGAAGACTTCTTACATGCCATATTAAAATTTCTAAAGAAGATAATTAAAATAATGATTAGAAAACACACAAGAGGTAGAATTTAATCTAACATAAGTATATTTTCAATTGATAAATTTCAAACTAAGTGCATAATATAAACTAGGATCTAAGTGAAACCATAATTGCTAGAATTTAGATTTATAGTGACCTAGTATGTGGATCTAGATTTTTAAATTAGGGTTGTTTTGAAAAAAAATAAATTACATTCAATAAATGAAACCCTAATATAGTATTGATTAAATGAGATAGGTTATAACAAAAAATCATAAAAATAAAAGTTTATAACCCTAAATTAGTGCAAAAAATTTGGGAAAAGGTAAACCCTAGGAAAAACTAGGGTTGTAAGCAATATTTAAAGTAAGTCAGGTTTACCAAATATTTTAACCTTTTAGGACTTAACTAGTATAAATCCTATGTTGTTAAAGGTATTAGTATGATACTAATATGGGATGAAAACTAGAAATGATTTATTTAATTGACCTTTTCCAAAATAGCAAGTGAGAAGAGTACTTATTTGGAAGTAAACATGCTATTATACAAATCAAGGAACTAAAATAGGTTGGAGAAACAAGAAAACACCTTTCATTTTCTAAGAGTTGTTAAAATATGGTATTTAATAGTAGTGTAAATATTAGGATCGTAGTGCCATGTTGCACTAGTGTGCAATTATGGAACTAGTGTCCCTCCTATAAGAACTATCTAAAACTTTTAGTTAAATTTCAAGATGTTCTATAGGTCTTGTAGGTGGTTTTGTGTTATTTGGGGGCTCTCTTATGCCACTAATTTATCTAAATATCTTCCAAAACCCTAATGGGTACCTACACACATTGAATATCAACTATATAAAATACAAAAAAGGAAGGTAAAAATTGGGTTTGGGATGTCATGATCACATGGAGTAGACCCCATGTTGTCCTAGTTATTGCCTAAATTAACCCTAATGCTATGGATAATATATCTGATGTAGTTATCCCTTGGGGAAAGTGCATGATCAACTTGCATGATATGATAGAATTAATTTCACTTAGGCCCTTATTTGATTAAACATGCAGTGTCTACAAATGATGGTTGAGTAGTATGTAGAGTATTGATTTGTACTATTAATTGATTTTATGTAATTATGTGATAAAATAGTAAATATTATATGTAAAATGATTTTAGTCGATCTTCATATGTAATTAAATTTGATTCAAATACAAGACGTTGTTTGTTGGCCGTCAATTTGTAAAAGAGGGATAAAAACATAAGAGAAGGCTAAAAAAAGGGTTAGGACTCAAACACAGGAGAAAATGCCCAACAGACACTAGAGCCATAATTGGAAATTATCACCATGTGGTACTAATATCTTGAAAATTTAAATAGTGTCATAAGGGTTAAAACAGAGATAATACCAAGCAAGATAAGCTAGGGGGCCTATGATTGGGAGAAGGTGACTTAAGACCACTGAGGGTGTTATAAATAGGGAAAATAAGACATAATAAAGATCAAAAGAATCAAAATTACCATGTAAATGAGGATTGTATTCACCACTAAGACCTTCATGTGAAATACTAATGAAATACAAAGTAATTGTGATTGCTTAAATAAATTAGGGTGTTTACACCAACATAAGCATATCCTACTAGTCCCTAGATATATGTGTTAACAAAAAATGTTAAGTACATAGCATATTATATATACTATACAATATCTAAGCATGGATATAGGCATGTGTAAGTATATAATCTCAAAATATGACAATTAAAATGAATATATAATAATGTAACCTGGATGTATCGTGATCAAGTACTAAATGTATTAATGATGTGAGTAAGGGGAAGGTCCAACATCCATATGTTCTTATATCATGTACTTAGGTATGTCTATATGACACTAAAAATATATGTGAAACATATTTGTGTGTGTATATAAATAAATTATATGTTATCTACCAACATGGAACCAACCAACATAGATGTCAAGGAGCTAACTAGATATGGAAATTCTAAATTTTTTGTATTTTTTAATTTTTAATTTTTTATGGTTTTTTGGAATATTTGACAAAAAATACTATCATATGATCTCATCTAATGGAGTTTCATAGGTATCTCCTAACTCAAAACCTAGTGTAATAAAAAAAGTAGGACTACCAAGGAGCATGTATAGGTGTAATATCCAACACTAGAGGATATGTGATGATCTTTGTATGTAAAATAGGACTTTATGGTATTGAGGAAACAATAAAATCAATGGGTGTTTATGAAACCCATTATTGAGTGTCTTATGGTTTCTTTGGAATACTATAAATAGTAACATGTTTGGTTGCTCTAGGTAACTAATACTCTTATTAGTAGTAGATGAGGATTATGTGGAATCCACCATGTATGTCTAATGCAATGGTTTCTCAAGTATTAGATGCCTAGGAAATAGGATTTGATGTTTCTTACCCTTTTTTAGAGGATTAACCTTGGTAAGTTTGATAGTTAATTACCTAGGCATAAAATTCTTTTGTTTAAATCAATGTTTATATGGAATTCTAGAAACAATAATGTTGGCATCAATGTATTTAACACACCCATGTACTATAGAAGGTACTGTGCAGAGTGGATGTATTTAAGGTATTCACAATAACATATCAAAGACTCTTATGTATGGTATAACTAATAATTTTGTGAGCACATGTGTTGGGCTAACCTTTAAAGGTAAGTCAATATCACTAAATACCTACTGTGAGGTTTCATCTAATACTCTGACCTCTTTGGTCGAAGGGTGTAAATTATTAATTGTACATCCAAAATGTGTAAGTAATGTCATGGTGTAAACATTATTATTATAACTA
Source organism: Torreya grandis (assembly GCA_037957365.1). Classification (NCBI taxonomy): domain Eukaryota; kingdom Viridiplantae; phylum Streptophyta; class Pinopsida; order Cupressales; family Taxaceae; genus Torreya; species Torreya grandis. The sequence continues at coordinate 5,206,191 of JARHVA010000345.1, read as the reverse complement.
TTATAAATCATAAAATTTTATATAGTCTAGTGATCAAGGTATGCTCAGATTAATAATGAATGAAGATCTAAGTCATCATCCACAATCTCACTATAATCAAAATTAATAGGTCTCTCAACCATGGGAGGTGTATGCCATGTATAAGTACCAATAATCCAATCTAATTGGTGTCCATAATGTGGTGGAGGAGTATTTGGATTATATGTCATGTGTAATTTTGGTTCCTTATTATAATGGTCTTGAAAAGGGTTGTTAAATATCTTTTAATTTTGGTGATCACCAAGTTGTGAACCTGATTCCATTAGAGGATCATAAAATGTAATTTTTTGGTCAATGACAATGTCTTAAATCTTCTTATTCAAGGTAAAACATTGGTTCATATAATCTCCAAGGCCTTGATGATATTCACAACAAGAATTTGAATCATATATTCTGGGTAGAGTTTGACTCATATCAACCTCTATAGGATGAGGGAGAGATATGAGGTGACACTCCACAAGATTCAAAATTAATTAAATTATAGGCTCAATTAATCATGTAAAATGTCTCCTTAGTGCATTGGATAAGAAAAACTTATTAGGTTATTATGACACTACATTAACCTTAGTATTTTTTTCCTTTTTAGGTTTGTAGGTTTTAACTTATAACTTGGCTTGATCGTGATCTTCATATTTGATGTAGTCTATGTTTTTGCTACATATTTAAGTTTAATCAATGAGATAATTTGTGTTTCATTATCTTGAAAATATGTAATAATTCATCAAAAAAAATAACTCATTAAAAATAATGTACTCATGTAATGGGACAAGCAAACTTTACTTGAAAATACCTTGAAGTTTTTTATCAACTATTGGATTGGTCATTCTAGCCAACATTTTCTTGTATCTTAAGACATACTGATTAATAAGTTCATTGGATCATTTTTTTTATTTTTATAATTTTGTCATAGGAAACACTTTCAGAAATATTTATAGATAAATGTGCCAAAAATTGATTTGTAAGAGGTTTGAATGCTTATACAGAATGGATTGGTACGTATGGGTTTTATTGGATATGATTGATTCCACTCTCTTCTCTCATTTAATTTATCTTACCCTTAATGATAGAATAGATTTTAATCTTTGAAGTAAAGTTTTGTAGCATGTGTGAAGATATAGGAGGCATTTAGAAACAATTCGGAGTGAGACTAAGCATAGTGAGGAAGGTGGAAAATTGTGATCCTAGGACTAGTGTATGAAAAATTAGTGTTATTGTAAGGAGAAGGTGTGTTGGGAAAAAATAGAATAAAAGAGGAAAAGGTGATGAATAGTTTTATATCTGAAATTTTTCAACATCCTTATGAGATGTAATTACTATTGTAGTAAGGTTTTGAAAGAATTCACATGTTCACCAAGAAATAACTACCAGTGATCCATGAAGGCTACAAACACAAGGAAGGAGGTAAAAAATAAGTAGATAAAACTACTTTGAATTAGACATGAATGCTTTCCATTATTTTTTACATTCACACATAGATATTTGATCCAATTTGATTTGATATTAAAGTGCATTGTCATCACTTTTGGTATTAGAGCTTAGGAAAGATCCTAAAAAGCTAATCAATTTGCATAAATATTTTAGTTTATAGGTAACAAGTGAAGAAGCTTGTAAATATTTATAGTGATTGATAAGAGAGAAGAAAATAAATATTCTTTTAAACCTTAGGTTGATAAAAAATAAAATAAGTGAATTTGCAAGAAGAAGCCCTAAAGCCATAGAGGCTTAAAGGTGAGAGAGAGTTAGTAGTAGCTCAAAAGAAAACTCAAGAGAGAGAATACAAGAGAAAGAGAGAGTCCAAGATGAAGGAATATAGGTGGTACAAAAAGATGAGATGTGGAGAAAAAAATCCTAGGTGAGGTTCTAAGAAGCAAGTAGGATAGAGTTGTTGAAGAAGAAAAGGCACAGTGATACCTAAAGTGAGAAGGTAAAGGTGAGAGTGAGAAAAGAAAAGATAGAAAAGATCATGAATGGATTAAATTAAAGATGTTACCACCAAAAGGTGAAATGTGAATCTGAAGCACTTAATGAACTTCTCATAGAACCTAATATGAAATAAGAAGATATGTATAAATTGATGCCTAATGAATTCAAGGATTAAAAAAAATTATGGGATAAGTTATAGTACCTTGTGAAGGAGAAAACAAGGATGCAAATGAAAAAGTAACATAATATAGTGAATAAGAGGAGCTGATTTGGCAGTAAATCATGCAAGGATCAAACTCATTAGAACTCATAGGAGATGAGGGAGTTATTGAATAAGATGAAATGGAGTTATTGAAGCTCTTAATTCAAAAATATCTTGATCCAAGATTTTTTTTATTGAAAATTATCTCTATTTATATATAAAATAAGATATGGTACATCACTAATCATACCCAAAAAAAAAGATGATAGTTATTGGGGAGGAAATATTGCCTCAAGTTTTAAAAACTAATTATTATTTTAGTTTTAAATGTGCAGGTATGGAAGATAAAGATATGGAGTCCTTTCTAATGGACTTAAACAAGGAAGATGAAGCAAATATTGAGCCGCTTGGGCTCATAAATCATAAAAATTTGGGAGAAAAATAAATAAAGAATATGAAATTAGATTAAGATAGAGATAGGTGAGGAATTAGAAGAAGAGAAAAAGAAAATAAAATCCATTTAAGCAGGAGCTCAAATATTTTCCCAACATGGGAATTTGATTTATGAGCATCACTAATTCCAATGAAATTTGATGTAAATGGTCAATATAGGCCTTTGGTAAGTATGAGGTATCTTTAAGGATTCCATAAAAGGCGTTTAAGTATTTAGAATATATCCTTTGTATGGTTTTTAGTCTCCTTAGGAGTTCTTGCCAAAAAGGCAAATTTAAAAATTTGAATGTAAAGAGGGGATTTAACATAGTTTTCTTGACCCAATCAAGGGTGTAAGTGAATGATAATTTTTTTAAATGGTGTTATGATGTTTTAGGGTGTATGTGGACATATTTTCAAAGTCTAGTCTTATAATATTCAATGAATGTCTATTTCAAGACAAAAATAAGGTCAAATTGTAAATCCTTCCACATAGATGTTGGCTTTTGTGCACATTGTATTTTAAATAGTTGTTTGGGGAAGGTTATTTTCATGTGGAGTAATTATAATAGGTGTGCATAATATATAAAAAGGTAGAAAATAATGATATATTTGATGAAGGATAAAGAAGGCAGGTTGGTAAGAATGACCAAGTTTAGAAACTTAGTTGAATAAGAAGGTATAAATATAAAAAAATAAAATTAAGAGATTAATAAATTAAAAATAATCACAAGAGAATTTTTAGGTTTATAATTAAATCATAATAATGGTTGGTGAAGAGTCAAATGATAGTCTTTAGGTGTATATAGGAGTTGTAACAATCTATAGGAGACTGTATTATAAGTAATATTGTAGAATTAATAAAAGAGTATAAAATTTTGTAAATAATATATTTTAACATGTGTTTTTATATGTATTTTAATGTATGTTTGTTCATAATAATTTTCATTCAGACTAGGAAAGGATTTATTACTACTTGCAGGTCTATAACAATGTTTTTCTTGAGTCTATAGACTATAATTTGAGTTATTTTTATGAAATTTGAGTAATTTTAAGAATTAATTATATTATGATAGGTATATTTATGTTTTTTAG
>JARHVA010000345.1:5060000-5197500 GCA_037957365.1 Torreya grandis | reverse complement strand
GTCAGGTTAGGATAATGACATCGATGTTAGTTTTTATCCCAAACATTAGTTTCCAAGGAACATGAAAGTAGGTACATGTTCAAAACTTTTAGAGATAAAATATAAGTACATTTTAAGCATTATGGGTAAGATATAAGGCATATGTCATCAACATAAGACTGGTCAGACTAAAAGATATAAGCCAAGGGGTACAAGATAGAGTAAATATGGGAATTTCATAAGTGGGAAAGGTATAAAATTGAGAGGAATAACCAAGTTCTGAGTTTTCCAATTGTATAAGATTGAGGTGCTATAAAATCCATAAATATTATCTACATTGTCCCCCTCTTTAATTTAGTAATGAAATTTCTAGTTTAAATGAAAGGAATTCATACCTGGATGTGTATGCATACCTAGGTGTGTGTGCACACCTTATCATTATGTGTGCCAAACTTGAGTGCTTTGTTGATTATTTCCCAAAAACCAAGATAATGTTATAGTTTAAAATTAGTGCATATAATCTAGGATTAAAAGTACTTAAAATAGATTGAAATTAAAAGAGAAAGTTTTAGGAGTATGCCTATGTGTCAATGTAACTGCTTTGCCTATTGGTAATTTGATTTGAAAAATATGTATCATTGTAAAGCTATTAAATTTAGATTATGAAAAATATAGTTGAATATTTAATGTGCAGATATCCAAAGATATACAGAGAGATACTAGAAGGCACATGCCCCCAATTTTGGAGAAAAAGTGAGTTGTCACCTAGCAGTTGAGATTAGCTCAATCATGAAACTAGTGATACTTATAACCTAATGAGTTTGGATGATAAAATCAATTCTAACATAAAAAATTGGTAATATTGAGTTATTTTGTCACCTCAACCATAACAAAAATTGAGCCAACTACTGTAGTATATTGGCTCAATAAAGTCAATAAAAGTACATGGGATATCAATATAAAAAAGTCTTTGATGTGGTAACAATCCATAAAAGAGTTTTATAATATAAAATACATTGAATTTTTCAATATTATTCACATGTTTTATAGAATATGTACCTTAGATATTTCTCATGCTACAATTGTGTATAACACTAGTACTAATGTATATAATTATACCAAAAATGTGAATCTGAATCATATAACTGTGTGATTTGTCTAATTCATAAAATAATGTAAGTATGGATTAAATGATTATAAAACATTCCCCACTATATATTGATAAATATAAAAACTAATATAAGTACCACTGTGGATAATATGCTTGCAAAACTTGCCCCTATTATTATCTAGAGATGTTAAATACTAAATAGGTGTGGAGAAAATGCTTCCAAAACATTCCCTCACTAAATTTAGGAAATATTAATGTGTGGAATACATTACCATTTGACATTCCCCAAATACATATATAAACTTATAAATTTGTGAAATCCATGCCCATATGGCATGCCCCCACTGAATCTGAAAACTATGCCAAGTGTGGATAGCATGCCTCTATGGCATGCCCCGACTAATATTCCCCCACTTTGAGATGAGTGAAAGATAGGAAATGTTAGTTACCTCATGTAAAAATTATAATACAATTTTATACTCTATTAATGTAACCATGTAACATATATAAGGAACATGTATATGTAGATATAACATTGAAGCACATGTAACCAATGTGATCACATGTAGGCCTAAAATGCATGAATCATGTAAATGTGTAGATAATAAGAATATAATTTCAACAATTAAACAAGCACACACACAAGAGAAATCAAAATTAAGATAAAATGCAATGGTCAAAGGAGACTACAAATAAGGGGCATGTTTAAATTATGCATAATCAAAGGAACATTACTTAGTCAAATGTCCAAAAAAGTAAGAATGATATATTCAAATTTCCATACAAGAGACCATGACATATGAAAATTTAAAATAAAACATACGTAGGCACAAGAATTGAAATCAAAGGAACATTATCAAATGATTTATTAAAGAATATAATAGTAATTTAAGACACTCAAGGAAGTGCATAAAGGAAATCATAAGAAACTAACATAAACATGATATAGTAGCCAATGAATTAATGTGTTAGGAAAAAATATTATGTATAACATATCAAGTACCCTATGTAATATATAATCATGGCTAAATTCATGTGTAAGTACATATGTAATCTCAAACATGATAATGTAATGTGATCATCAAAGCATATAACATGTGTGTATCAAGATCAAAGAAGTGGATGACCCCAAGTCCGTGTGACATGAGAAAAGGAAATGCCTAATATATGAAGCAAGAGTATATCATGCATATGTTTATTCCTATAGTAAACTCAAGTATAAGTGTGACACATATGTGTATGTAGGAGTAACTAAATATGTCATCCATTAATATCGAACTAACACTCAAACGTCAAGGAGCACATAAAACATGTAGGTGCTGAAAATGTTTTTGGAGTTTTGAATGTTTTTTATTTTTTTGGTATTTTTGGAATTATTTAAGAGGAAATATCATCCTATGATTCCATCCAATGGATGGTCATACATGTCTTTCAACAGTGAACGTAGTGTAATACACCATTTATGTTATTGAGGATAATGTATAGGTGCAATTTCTATCATTGTGGTATCAATCGTGTTCTATGTATGTAAAATAGGATTAATGGTCATGTAGTAGTAGTAGGAGTAATGGGAGTAGGGGTTCTTGGAACCCATTGTTGAGTTTTTTTTAATTTCTTTGGCATAGAATTGATATGTACATTTAGAGGTGTTCTAAATATTTGAATATGGTGTGTAGTAGAAGATGGGGATTATGTGGAATATTTTATGTGAATTTGATATAATAGTCTCTCAAGTACTTGTCACCTAGTAAAGGGGATTGCCTATTGCTTACCATTTTATGGTGAATTAGCCTTACTAGGCTTGATAGTTATTTTTATAGGTATAATATTATTTTGTTCAAGAGGATGCTCGACTGGAATTCTAAAAACTATAATTACATGATTGGCATTAATGTATTTAACATGCTATGTATTATAGATGATACCACTCAAAGAGTGTGTATCTAAGGTCTTCCCAGTAAAATATAAAATATACATGTGGAAGGGATAACTAAAAAATTAGTAAACACAATGTGGGGCCAACTTGTATAGGTAAGTCAATCTCACCAAGAACCTTGTACAAGGTTCCATCAAATGCTCTAATTGATCTGGTAGAGGGGTGTAAATCATGAAGAGTATAACTCAAGTGCATAAATAATGTAATGGTGAAAAAAAAATCACCATTATCAATCATCACACTACATATGGGGTGTTTAATAAGGTGTGCTCAAATGAATAAAAAATGAATATCAGATTCATCATTCTTAATCTCATTTTCATCAAAAAAAAGAGGGTGTCTAAACCATAAGAGTCATATGTCATGTGTAAGTACCAATAATCCCATCTAGTGGGTGACCATAATGTGATGAAGGAGGATGTGTATTATATGCCATTTACACTTTTGGTTCCTTATTAAAATGGTCTTGCAAAGGATTGTTAAATAGTTTTTGTTTATGGTGATCACTTGGTTGTGAGCCTCTTTCCTTTGGAAGATCCTCAAATATAAGTTTTTGGCCATTGATAAGATATTAGATCTTGTGATTTAAGGTAAAATATATGCTTGTATAATGTCCCGGTCCCTAATGATAATTATAATAAGAATTCACATTAGGTAGAGGTTGACACACATCAACCTTGATAAGATGAGGGATAGATATAATTTGAAAATCTAGTAATTATGCAAGTAATTAAGCTAGAGACTTAGGTAAATGGGAGAATTGTCTCCTTGGCACATTGGATAAGACAAGTTAATTAAACTATTGTGAAACTGTGTTAACCATAGTGGGTGTTTCATTTTTAGGATCAAGAGGTTTCACCTTATAACTTGGTGTAATAATGAATTTTGTACTGGATATAGATGTTGTTATTGTGTTTACTACATACTTGAGCTTATTCAATGACATAAGCTTCATTTCATAGTCCCGTACAACATGGAATAAGTCATTAAAAGATTTGAACTTATTAAAAATAGTGGAATCATGTAATGAAACAAGAAAAATTTTCTTGAATATGTCTTACAACTCCTTATCTACCATAAGATTGATCATTTTGGCTAGCATTGTCCTATATCTCAAGACATATTCATTGATAGGTTCATTGGTTCATTGGTTCCTTGTTTGATTTTAAAAATTTGGGCATATAAATCCCTTCATAAATATTAATAAAAAAGTGCCAAAATTGGTCTTAATGAATTTTGAATGCTTTTACATATTGTAAAGGTAAATCATAGAACCACCTCAAAGCATAGTCCTTGAGGCTTCTTGTAAATAATTTGGTCAAAAGTTTATCGTTAGAGGCATAGTCAATGCATGCCACATAAAAGGTTTGAAGATTTTGTTTAGGATCACCCTTACCATCATAAAATGTGAAATTAGGTGCAAAAAATCCAAATGGAAAAGGGTGAAAAGATATCTCAAGTGAAAGAGTATTATGCAATACATTTTTCAAATCAATAGCATGAGGATACTTTAAAACATTTTGTTCAATGTTTTTTACCTTATCCTCCAAATTCATTATAAATTGAAGGAGTGATTGAAATGTAGTCCCATTGGGATTTAGATTAGTAATTTGATTAGTCACCAAAGGGGATGAAAATATGTTTTGAGTAGTAATAATCATTGAAACTAGTATTTGTGTTGAAACAATGGATAATTCCATGATAGATGTATCAATAGTAGGTTCAAAAAATAAAGTTTTAAACACATAACCTATGCCCCCACTAGATTTATTAGGTTGTAATGTGTTCAAGGGGGGATGTTTCCACTATAGTTTTGGAAATTTTTAATTTGAGTATATTTTTATGATATCATCATGATCTTTAAGTTTTTTCAAATATGCTCATGAAATAATTAAATTATTTACACTTGATCATGGTCTATTTTCTCATATTCATTTTTTTTATGGTTTTCATTATCATAATATTATTATATGATAACCCTATCAGTATGTTTTCCATTATCAAAATGGGTATCATCATGATTCAAAGTATGATATCCCTCATTGGTTTGAGACATCTTAGATGGTGGAAGGGGAAGCTCAATATGTTCAATAGGCACACTTCCCATTATAGGACTACACTTAAGTTGCATGCAAAATATTAAAAGTAAGAAATTAAAAAGTAGAACGATCTAAAACCCTATCTAGTTTAAAACCCTAGGAATCAAAAAATTTTGCATTCAAATGAATTAGGTTCATGAAATGTTTGACCCTAAAATTTGATTTAAGGTGATCTTATCATTAACCCTAGATATTAAATAAAGGGATATATATATACATATAAATGAAATGTCTCAAGGGTGATAATAAAATCTGTAGCATGATAATTATATTTTAAACTCAATTATAAGCATACACTGAATTAGATAGCCTAAATATGGAAATTACAATTATGTTAAATATATAAATAAAAAGGGAGAAATGTACTTAGTGTTGGAAGTAGCTACTGAGAGGGGGGGTGAATCAGTATACAAAAATTTACATCCACTTTTAAAACCATTCCATCATTAATCACCTTGATCTAACAACATGATCATGAAATCACATAAATCCAAAGCATGAACAAGAGCATACATCACATCAACAAAACATCTATATGGGAAACCCTCTTGGGAGATAAAAACCACTCAACCCTACAATATGGGCTACAATATTATAATTAAAAGATCCAATTTATACCAGCTACAACTGATCAAGGAACTATAATCCCTATTTAGTGAGACTATAATACCACAAGGTGTTACAACATCTATCTAGTTGAGCTGTAATAAAAACTAGAATTTTAGAAAATTTCACCTTGTAATGAGGTTTTAACCCCCTTAGATGTTGATTTACCACAACAACACCTATGAACATATCCACTTTTAAACTGATATATTCAACACCTGAAGATGGACATCTGATTATCACTCATCACCTTTTCTCATACTCAAACTACAAGATTATTATTATACCATCACAATTATGACCTATAGGTCATACAAATAGTCCTAAATTTTTTTTCTCTTCAAATTATCCACTAGGCACATACAACCTTCATCTTTTCTTCACTCACCATACACATTTACTCAAATAGCCTCTTGAGCATACTCACTCATTCTACCTCTTCTAGGGTTGTTAGGTCCAATGACCTATGTGATCACCTTTAACACCTTGCTCAAAGTAGATTGTCTGATCCTCTTTCTCTATAATGGTCTTCATTGACTTGTATCTTCTCTTTCAATGTTTCTCTCCTTCACCTGACTCCACACATATACAACTAGAACAAATAGGCCAAATAGGCCTTGTATTTATCCATTCTCTTGGTATAACCCATCTTGGTCAACCAAGATGCTTACCTCACATGTTACACCTTAAAAATAGGTATTAATACATGTTGCATGTAATAACCACATATTACATAGGTTTTCCAATGCATCACTATTTCTAAACCACCATTAGGTCTTAGAGAGACCTAAAATAATTAGGCCTTCATATTCACATGTTACATGTGAGACTACTTGGACCATATTTATCTTTTACCAATGATTTTAAAATATCAAACTTATCTCAAATATCCCCTTGCTCACTTTTACAATATTCCATGCCATTTGGACTATAAACTCCACACTTTGACATACAAATTAGGTCTCCTCCTTCGTTAGGTCTTCATACACAAAAAACATAGTCTTAAACTTTTGAACCAACAACTCAAATATTTCACATAAACGTATGATTATATCACATGGGTAAACCCTTAAATACATTATCTATACCTTCATGTGATTTAGACACATAAACACATGTTCTAGGCACTCAAAATAACATACATAAAATGACCACTCAAACTAGTCATAGATGGTCAAAATATAGTCAAGCTATTTTGGCTTTCCATATTTGATCAAAGGAATATCATGACAACCAATTCCTTTTCATAATCCTTAAATACTTATAAAACATATCCATTTTCATTTTCTTCTTCAACTTTGCTCAAAACATATTCAACTTACCTCTATAAGATGGTTACTCAAATTGCTAGTGCATTTAATAAAAATAGTCAACTTCTACTCTTAGAAAGAAAATAAAAACATAAAAAAGGAGTAAACAATAATTTACAATAGCTAGTACATCATAAAAAATTGAAATACCAATATAATGAGCTCAAATATCCTAGTCAACTTCAACTCTTAGAAAGAAAATAAAAACATAAAAAAGGAGTAAACAATAATTTACAATAGCTAGTACATCATAAAAAATTTAAATACCAATATAATGAGCTCAAATATCCTTCTCAAATTACTTACAGAACATAATAAAACACATAGTCAACTTTGGACCTTAATATCTTTTAATGTACATACTTTCAGATCTTCAAACCAAGTTATATTTTCCATGGAATATTATTAAATTTTTATTTTAATATAAATCAATAAAATCATCTTGGATCAAAATTTATGGTCAAAATACTATATATTGGGTCTTCCCTTTGTAAAATTCAAATATTTAATTGTCAATGGTCACAGTTAAACCTCAACCACTTTGCTATCATATCATGTCCTCTCTTAGCTAGTCTAATCATGCTCCATCTATATTATTTTAAGGATCTCAAACTTTAATGATGTTAAATACTAAACAAGTTGACCACTTTGACTTATTACGTTCCATCGATCTCAAACGTATGATCAAATGTGAATCATTATATTCGTATCTTTTATCTATGGTCAGGGTTAAACCTTAAGAACTTCGTCTCATCTTTATAATTCCTAAAATATTGGATAAAACATTCATAATTTATATCTTTGATATTTTCTCAAACTTTACCTTGTGCAAAATTTACTAAGTATGGGGACCATTGCAATATGTCTAAGTAGCCAACTTTAAACCTTAATAACTTCTTCTACACTTAGACACATAATCTAAAATTTGGACCATATGATTTCATTTCAAAGTGGAATATAACCATATATAAAAATAATATTGAAACTTTCACATTATTTATATATCTCACCATTAAAATTCCTTCTCAAAATTTTATGTCACTGAGCCAACTAAGCTTAGAACATCCCTATAAAGCCAACTTTACACTTGTATAACTTTTGTTGTGCTTAGTCTCATGATCTAAAATTTAGTAAAAAATATCTAAACATAAAAACAAAAAACCACATAATATTTCCTTCTATTTATATGTCCACATGTGTGAGCTATGACTACATCAAAATGCTTACTTAGCTCTTCTTTCCACATTGCAAATTTGGCAAAGTATGGGAAAACACTGTCAAAATCCCTGGGAGCCTCACTTTACACTTTCATATCTTTTAATTTTCTTAGTTTCATGAAATAATATTTATCACATAATAACTAAGGACTAATTTTATCAATAACAACATGACCAATTCCACCTAACTCATCCACTCGTGGCAATGGTGACATCATCAAACTACCTACTCAATTTTTCTACCACTAGACCCAAAGTGTCTAGATGAAAACTATGGATTACCAGATGAATTAAACTTGTGCACACAAGCACTCAAAGATTATAAAACATATTAGGTACCTATTTCATATTATCAATACTCCATAATCATCCTTGAACATCTTTAACCATGTAAACTCTGAAGATCAACCAAGCCTTCTGCAAGCATATTAGGATAAGCGCATTACACACTTTGTCATTTTCACTTAGACTATCAAGGCACTTCATCCACTCACCTAGACACATTCATGACATCGTTAACAATACTCCAACAATATCCCCCTTTTTCATTGATTTCAATAACCATCATATAACAATATACAACTCACCTTCCTTCTCTCTTTTTCAAGCACTCTCACAATAAAAACTTTCTCCCCCTTTGACATAATGAAAAAGTGGGAAAAATATAATCTTGAGGACCTAAAAACACCACCAATATTGAGGACCACCTTATAAATATAATACAAACTTCCCCTTACCTTGAGCATACTTCTTCTTTCCTTGATAACTTCCTCTTTCTCCATGCCAACACTCTCTTCAACCAAGCACTGCAACCACTGAAGAAAGAACCCACAAAAACCACTAGAATATAATGAAACTCATCAAGAAACATTTGAGAGGGAATTCCCATAATAAATATGAGCCATTTCACATTTTGAGCATCTTCATATCTCCATACATCTTAAATAACCATCACACATGCTTATTAGCCTTCTCTCTCAAGCTACCATAAGGACCATCAACAAAACTTCTTACCACTCAAAAAATAGTAAACATGTTCTAAATAAACCTGATAACTCACCTTGGAAACCTCATGCCTTGGTATTTTGGATAATTTGATCCAAAGCACTCTTCTTCATACTAGGCTTATCTAGCCTCCTTTTATCCCTACCTGGAACTTCTAAAGCCAAAAACTTTCTGTAGACACAATTTCATGACCTAAAACTTCATATATGGATCATTCTCATATTCCCCCTCAATAACACCAAATTTTACCACCTAGATATTTCTTTTCAACATACTTCCTTCACAAACCTATTAGATAATTAAGCCTCCATCTTGACAGAAACTAGAATAAATTAAAAATAACAAATCTTAAAATCTATTTAAATCTTGATTTTATAACCCATTTTTCCCACTCATCCTATTAATAATCCTTAGACCTCAACTCAGAAGGTAAACCACTTTTCTAGCATAGCCCAAAACACTAGAATCTCAAAAATAACAAGATCAACATCCTCCTTCTGGTCAACACACACCTCTAAAACTTGTTGCACACTTGGAGACAACCATCACACACTTATGGACCAAAAATTGAGACTTAAAACCTTTGGGAGCCATGAATTCGTATAACCTATTTTAGGCTTGCTTTCCCTTAAACCAAAAACTAAGAAAATTGAGAGAACTCAAGAATCTTCAATTTGTCTTCAACATATCTTTAGAGCACAAAATAACCTAGAGCACATCACAAAGAAGTGAATAGAAATTTTTGAGCACCAGAGACTTCTTGACATTAAAATAATCTCATTAGGCCACCTACAAACACTCATTATGACCATGTATTATAGTTCCTTCACAAATCTCTGAAACAAGCTCATGATCTTGTTGCTCCCCCTAAATTAATGATTTTCCTAAAACATGATGTATTTAACAAGTCTTTAAATACTATCCAATCATATTCAATTCTCATATAGAGACACCTCATCCTCATAACACTATAGACTTCTATGGCATACACAACTATTCAACAAGACTTTAACATGCTTATCAAGATCTAGAACATAATTCTAGAAGAAAGGCCTTCAACTAATAAGCTCACCTAGAATCTACCACAAACTGATATGCAGATAGATATTTGAAACTCACCTTTATACTAGAGCATCTAACCCATGATCAACAAGCTAACTCCTTCTCAAGATAGGACCACTGAGATTCTTTGCAAGCTTATTTTCTCCAACAAAAGATATATATAAAAAGAATGCATAAACATACCTTGTTTTCATACCTTACCATCAAACAATATCTAACAACCACCAAGCTTCCTTTGACTGACAATTGTCTCTTTAAATCCTAAATAGAGACACCACTTTGAGATGGTGAGACTAAAAGTCCCAAAACTCAAGAGACTCCCATATCTCCATAATTTAATCTGACTTGCATTCTTGCTTGAATTTAACTAAATCCTTGACTTCATTCTTTTCTTTAGATTTGTCAATATAAGTTATCAATATAAACGCTTGACTCTCCTTCATGTCTATCATTTCAAACAAACCATCTTTCATCTTAGACTGATCTCTTCTAATAGGCTTAGGTTTTCAAACCCATGTGTGACCTTTTCCTTGCACACTAGGAGCTCCATATACCTTATTTTGATTTGGTAAATCATTAGGCTTGTTATTTCAACACCTAGCAATATGACCAACTCTATGATAACTGAAACAAAAAAGATCATTCATACCTTTTGCTTGATGTTGGTTTTGATCTTCTTTTTCTATCTAGATAGAAGACAAATTCTCTTGGTAGTCATGTATCTTCTTCATATCTAATTTTTTATTTGTTTTAGTAGGTAGTCCACCTTGATCAAAATTATCCTTCATATTCTTGGGTCTCAAAACCATTTATTGACTTTTAGGAACATCTTTATTCTTGTCAAAACTTGAGTTAATCTTAATACTATTTTTGTAGAATTTGGCAATATGTCCTACTTTATTACAACTATAGCAAACAATATCATTCATCATACCTCTTGACTAATCTAAGATATGATTTCTCAAAGACTAATTTCTTCTTCTTCCAAGGCTCCATGAGAACTCATTATTTACTGACTTCCTTTGATAGTCCTTATCTCTATAATCATACTTATTACATGTATAACAATGACCATGGAAAAACTAACATACCTTGAAGAATTTGGTTGTCTATCAGACCTTCTTTCATTCTCTGTGATAGACCCAAGATTCTCATGCTTCTCTTCTAGCTTATCCAATTTTGACTATAACAAGCTCATGCTCACTTTTCAATGACTTCT
The DNA here is from genome assembly GCA_037957365.1 of Torreya grandis. Classification (NCBI taxonomy): domain Eukaryota; kingdom Viridiplantae; phylum Streptophyta; class Pinopsida; order Cupressales; family Taxaceae; genus Torreya; species Torreya grandis. The sequence goes on along the minus strand of JARHVA010000345.1, from coordinate 5,185,956 downwards.
TTTCAACTTTCAGTTGATTGCACTCATCTTTTTTTGCTTTTAGATTTGCATTTATAGTCCTTAACTAATCCTCAAGAATATTTATCTTATCTTCATCCTCTTTGACCTTGTTTTCCATGTCTTTCAATCTATATGCATCTACATCACTAGACTTGATCTGTTCTTAATACTTCTTTTCTTCTTTCTTGGATAAACCTAACAAACTTCCCTCAAGAGAACTGACTTGTGCTTCAAGAGCTTTGATCATATTCCTCATTTTATGATTCCTCATATTTTTCTCCTTTATTTCACCAAGTGAAATCATTATTTTAGCTTCTAGATCAACTTCTTCTTCCTTATTATCATATTTTCTATTGTTATGAAAAGCTTCTTTATCAAACATGATGTCCTTTTATTTTAACACAAACTTATATTGGTATATACTAACTAAACCTTAAGATAATTGATAATATTATCATCCTCTTTTGAATATTTCTTCAAATTACATATCTATTCTTCAAGTTCCTTAATCACTGCCTTCCACTATTGATTTTCTTTATTCAACTACTTAGCCATATTTGTACCTACTTAGGATCACCTTCAAACTATTAAGCTTCCTCCAAAGGACCTGCTCTGATGCCAATTTTTGGAAGTAGCTACTAAGAGGGGGGTGAATCGGTATATAACAATGCAAATTCACTCTTAAAACCATTCCATCATTCATCAACTTGATCTAGAAACATAAACATGAAAGCACATACATCTAAAGCATGAATAATAGCATATGTCACATCAATACAACATCTACATGGGTAACCCTCTTGGGAGATAAAACCCGCTAAACCTTATAAGATGGACTACAGTCCTATAATTACATGATCAAATCTAGACTAGTTGAAATTAACCAAGGAACTACAATCCCTATTCAGTGAGACTGCAATCCCACAAGGTGCTACAACACTTGTCTAGTTGAGATACAATAATAACTAGACTTTTAGAAAGTTTCACCTTATCATTAGGCTAAACCCCCTTAGATGTTGAGATTCCAAAATAGCACTTATGAACACATCCACCTTTGAACTAATGTCTTCAACACCTAATGATGGACTTGTAATTATAAATCACCGCCTTCACTCATACTCAAACTACAAGAGCACTATTTTACCATCAAAATTATGACCTAAAAGTCACACAAATAGTCCTCAATATATTCTTCTCTTTAACTCATCCACTGGGCACACACAATCTTCATCTTTCCTTTGCTCATGATATACACTTACTCAAATAGCCTCTTGAGCATACTTACTCAATCCACCTCTTCTAGGATTATTAAGTCCAATGACCTATGTTATCAGCTTTAGCACCTTACTTAGACTAGCATGTTTGATAATCTTCACTCTCTATTGGTATTCACTAATATATACCTTTTCTTTCAAAGGCTATCTCATTCAATTAACTCCACACATACACAACTAAAATAAATAGGCCAAATAGGCCTTGTATTTATACCATATTCTTAGTATAACCCATCTTGGTCAGCCAAGATGCTTACCAAAAATATTAAACCTTTTAAATAGGTCCTAATACATGTTATATTTAAAAAACACATATTCCATAGGTCATCCAATGCCTCATTAGACCCAAACAACTGTTAGGTCTTGGAGAGACCTAAAAAAATTAGGCCTTCATACTCACACATTACATGTGAGACTACTTAGACCACCTAAATCTTTTAATAATGATTAAAATATATCAAACATATATATAATATCCCCTTTCTAACTCTCATAATATTCAATACCATGACCTGCCAATTAGGTCTCCTCGCTCTTCAGGTCTACATACATAGAAAACATAGTCTCAAACTTCTAGACTAACTACTCTCAAATATTTCACATATCCATATGATTAGATCACATGGTGAAATCTTCATGATCTCATCTATACCTCCATGTGCTTTATACACATCAACACATGTTCTAAGCACTCAAAACAACATACATAAAATAACCACTTAGACTAGTCATATATAGTCAAAATACAATCAAGTTATTTTGACTTTCCATATCTGATAAAGGTCATATCATGAAATATAATAAATTTTCATAAGCCTTATAATCTTATATATCATTTCCATGCTCATTTTTTTCTTTAACTCTACTCAGAACATCTTCAACTTACCTCTGGAAGATTGTTATTCAAACTACCAATGCATTCAAAAAACATAGTCAACTTTTATGTCTTTGTTCATATATAATATAGATTGGTCAAACATTAAAATACCATATAAAACATCCAAAATGAGTCTAAAATATTTTAAAACATCTAGGACATCATAAAACATTGAAATACTAACAAAATGAGATCAAATATCCATCTTGGGTTACTTGCAGAACATAGTCAAACACATAATCAACTTTAGACCTTGATATCTTTGAATTTACATAATTTAATATCTTCAAAATAGTTTCATTAGATTCTACATGGAATCCTATTCATTTTTTATTTTTATAGTAATAGAAAAATTCATCTTGGATCAAAAGTTATGGGTAAAATACTACATACTAGTTTTTCCCTTTGTAAAATTTGAATATTTAAATGTCAACAATCACAGTTAAACCTTGACCACTTTGCTATCATATAATGTCCTCACTCATCTTATCTAATCACACTTTATATATTTTATTATAATTATATCTAACTTTAATGATGTTAAACATTGAACAGGTTGACCACTTTGACTTACTACACTATGTCGATCTCAAATATATGGTCAAACGTGAACCATTAAATCCTTATCTTTTATCAATACTCAGGGTTAAACCTAAATCACTTCCTCCCATATCATTTCTTCCTAAAATATTATATAATATTTGTATCATCTATCTCTTTAATATTTTCTCAAACTTTACCTTGTGCAAAATTGACTAAGTATGGGGACCATTGCAATTTGTCTGAGTATCCAACTTTGAACCTTAATAACTTTTGTGCTTAGACATGTGATCTAAGATTTGTACCATATGATCAAATTTTAAATGGTAACACAACCATATATAAAAATTATTTTTAAACATTCACACAAGTGATATATATCACCATTAAAATGCCATCTCAATTTTTTTTGCCATAGAGCCAACATCATTTAGAACATGCATGTAAGGCCAACTTTACACTTGCATAACTTTTGTTGTACTTAGTCGCATGATAAAAAATTTATATCAAAATATTTAGACATAAAAATAAACAAACCCATAATATCACATTTTATTTAAACATTCACATGTGTGAGATATGAATACATCAAAATTCTTACTTGGCTCTTCTTGCCACATTACAAATTTGGCTAAGTATGGGAAAACACTATCAAAATGCCTAGGAGCCCAACTTTGTACTTGAATATATTTTTATAATTTTAGGTGCATGACCTAAGATTTATCACATAATAACTAGGGACTAATGTAATCGTAACCATGTGACCAACTCCCCCTAACTCACCCACATGTGGTAATGGTGACATCATCAAACTACCTAATCAAATTTTTTGCCATTGGACCCAAAGTGTCTGGATGAAAAATATAGAATACTAGATGAATTAAACTTATGAACATAAGCACTCAAATATTATAAAACATCTTTAGGGACCTCTTTCACATTCTCAATACTTCATACTCATCCTTGAACATCTTTAACCATACAAACTCTAAAGATCAACCAAGCCTTCTGTAAGCAATTAGGATAAACAAATTATCCACTTTGTCATTGTCACTTATACTATTACCTCTCACCTTAACACCTTCATTAAATCATTTAAAATTCTCCAACACTTAGCTTATTCTAATGTTAATGCAGTTGTAGATTTGGAATAGGCAGGAAATAGGCTAGCAATCAGTTATAGAATAGTTGTTAGATTTTTGATTTGACACTCTAGACACTAATTTCATCTTGGGATATTTATGTCAATGCTACTATTTTGGTTTGACACAAATATCCTATATGTAATACTTGATGGAAAAGGATATGACCACTTGGATGTTTCTAGGTTTTTCTTCACCTTCACTCTAGTGCATTCAGATCTTGGTCATGGACTATCACTCCTTGTGAAATGGAAAAAACCTAGTTGTCCCTCTTCATTATGACCTTGGGGGAAATGGATCAATGGTCACATATTTTTGAGCTGAAACCAAAGACCCTATTATCATAGGGCACTGCCTACATATCCAACACTATAAAAAAGGACCTCATACTCATATAATTCTCCCCTAAATGTTGGATTGTGTGTGAATCATATAATGTGTATCTAGTAATTACAATAGTGACCTAACTTGTAACATGACAAATTGAGCTCTTGGGATACATGTTTATTAATTTATACATATATTTGTGATGTACCTATGACTAGTGTGTAAATAGGAAAGCTTTGTTCAATTTAATTCTTAATAGAATGCTTTTGATAAGTTATCTTGGTCTCTTTGGTCTTTTTCTAGGTTATACGGTGAAAAATTAATGAGGATTAATCTTGTATTTATATCAATCCCTTTGGGGTAATAACTCACATTAAATCACTTAGACCAACCATTATCATATATTTTATTTAAAATTTGGATGACTTTAGGGAACTGAACACTTGTGTCGGGTCATGGTACTAATGTTGATGCTAGTGTTTTTCCTACAATGTTAGTGTCTAGGGAGAAATAAAGTATGTACATGTTTAAAACTTGTAGACATGGAAGATAAGTAAATTTTAAGCATTCTAAGAAATATATAAATCCTATGTTATCAACATAATATGGGTTAAATAAAGAGATATAGGCCAATGGGCATAAGATATAGCAGATACAAGACTCACAAAAGTGGGAAAGGTATAGAATTGAGATAAACAACCAAGGTCTAAGTTTTCCAAGTGTACAAGACTAAGGTGTTATATAATCCATAAATATCATCTACACTATATAAACTAAAAATATTCCTCCTCCTACTTCAAAAACAAACCTAAGAGCATTCAAAAATGGGTTTTATGAACCCATACATCTATTAATTTTAATCCATAGCCTCATACTCCTGTGAGGGATACACATAATGTTAAAATTTATATGGTTTCAAATATGACACATATATTATCCTTGGAAGCATTACTAGTTTGATTCACTATATTAATATTTTAGAGTACTTCCAACTAATCATCCTTTATATGGGATAATTTGCTAGACTTATTTTTTCCAAAAAATTAAAAAAAAACATTCAAAAATCCCAAAAAATATTTAGCATTTCCACGTTTTATTATTTCTTTGGCATCTATGTTGTTGGTTCCATGTTGGTATATATCATATTATTTATTTATATATATACACATATGTTTCATGTATCTTTTAAGTGTGATACATGTGTACCTAGACACATGATATATGCACATATAGATGTTGGGCCTTCCCTCTACTCATGTCATCAGTATGTTGGAGGCATCCACTCCTTTGATCATGAAACACATAGGTTATATTATTTTATTATCACTTTCCATTATCATGTTTAATCTTACCTACTTATACATGTATTTATCCATGCTTATATCTTTCACAGTGTACTTGGTATGTTATGTACTTAACATTTTTTGTTAACACATATAGCCAAGGATTAGTATGATATGTTTATGTTGGTTTCTTATGATTCCATAATTTATTTTTTGCACATCTTTGATTGTCTTGCATTTATTGATTTTGTCTTTTATTTTTGAACATTTGAATATGCTCCATATTTTACATCCCCCGTGCCTTTGTTTACTTATTATGACATTTGAACATTTAATAGTTTATTGTATGTGAAATTTGAAAATGTCATTTTATGCATTGTGGAAATTTTCTTAAGTCTTGTCTCTTTGATTTCATGTAATTTTAGTATGTTCCTTATATTAGGTCTCCTTGAACCATTTCTTGTTACTTCACCTTTGAGTGCTCTTGGGTGTGATCTTGATTTCTTGTGGAGCTTGTACTATTACTTTCTATAAATTTCCCTGATCTATATAATGATTCATAGGACTTGATATGATCACATTATGCATGTTTTAATGATATATCTACTTAGACATGTTCCTCATATATGATACATGATGCATACATGATTTATACATTTATTTTATCCTTTTGAGGTAAGGTAACTACCAGTTTATACTTCCCTAATCTCAAAAGGGGGGCATGTCATAGAGGCATGGCTTCCACATGTTCATAATTTCATATTTTAGTGAGGGCATGTCAAAAAATGCATGACATCCACATCTATACACTACTTATCATATCCATATTATAATGTATGTATGTTATGGAAACACATGCTCCACACGTACACTAGTTCTAAGATTCTTCATATTTAGTGGGGGAATGTCATGGAAACATGTCCTCCACACTTGAAAAAAAAAAAAATTGACCAAATTTCACAATTATATGATTCAAATACATATTTGTGGCAGTATTATATACATTGGTACCATTATTATACCCATGTTTTAGATGGAAACATATATGGGATGCATATACCATACAAAGGACACCTTGAGTTAAAAAATAAAATAAAATTTTAGATTTTAAATACTACCATGGACTTTTATCATACCTAGGATGGACTTTTATAGACTATTATTGAGCTAATCTACTACAATAATTGGTTCACCTTTGGAAGGTTGAGGTGATTAAATCACTTAATTTTACCAATTTTATAAGTTAGACTTGATTAAGTCATCTAAATTCAACAAATTTATAGGATGGAGTGATTAAATCATTTTCCCTCACTAGATATATAGTTTTATTTTATTGGATCACTCACATTCACTAGGTTATAATCATGATTAGGTTACATGATTGAGATAAGTTCATCGATCATGGATAAAGTCATCTTTTCACCAAGAATGGGTCATCTTTTCCTCAAATATGTGTGTGTGTGTGTGTGTGTGTGTGCGTGCGTGCGTGCGTGCGTGCGTGCGTGCGTGCGTGCGTGCGTGTGTGTGTGTGTGTGTGTGTGTGTGTGTGTGTGTGTGTGTGTGTGTGTGTGTGTGTGTGTGTGTGTGTGTGTGTGTGTGTTTGTGTGTGTGTGTGTGTGTGTGTGTGTGTACTTTTAGGTTTTAAATTGTCCTAAACATAAATCTAATGCTTCATAATGAATAATCTCTTCAAATCAAATTTCCAAAATGCAATATGCTTGCATCGACACATAGGTGTACTCCCAACCTTACTCTCTCTACTTTCAAACATTTCAAATGCTTTCAATTTCAAATTTCATACACTAATTATATATTGTAACATGATCTTGGTTTTAATTCAATCACTAGTAAATCCATGCAAGTTGGACTCATGCAAAGGTAAGGTGTGTTATACACACCCATAAATGCATTTATTTTCCTTTAAACTAGAAATTTCATTACTATATTAAAGGGGGTAAATGTAGACACTAAATATAAATTATGTATCAACTCAGCCTTGTACACTTGGAAAATAGATATCATGTTTGTACTCTTCATATTTAATATCTTTTTGATGTCAAAAGGCTCATGTCAAATATCCTTTGTGCCAAATTGCTTATTTTTTAATCTAAATATATGTTATTCAGATGAGTAGGCCATCTATATTATGAAAATTTCTCTAAATCTTATCATTATCCTCCTCTATGACTTTTGGACATGAACCTATTTTCTAATTTCCCAAATACTTATATCCCAATCAAATGCCTATGTTGATGCAGGTGTCTATTTTCCAACTAAGTATCTAGTGCCCAAAATTCATATAATTTATAAATAAAACTTGTACTTATGGTTATCCTAAGTCTTTAGTGTTATATATTTTACTAAAGATTTGGTATATATACAAGATCAATCCTCATTCATGACTCACCTAGAAAATTTATACCTCTCACATATAGAGCAATAAAATAACTATCAATTGAATAATAAAGTGATCAAATATTTCCTATTCATTCATATTGCCATAGTAGTCATAGGATTATTCTATCTATAGGTATGAAGTACTAAAACATCAACCCATGAGCCATATCTGCTAAGTTATAATTCATTATATGTACTTAATTATCATGTATTACATCCTTATGCACACATAAGCCAACATGTAAGGGAGAAATACATAATTATAATTCCATCTTCATATTATTGGTTATGTAGGTAATGCTCATTGATAGAGGGATACTTGAAGTACCTTGATACCAAGACCCCATTAACCTATTTTTCCCATAGTCACTCTAAAGATTAGGGAGTTAGGGTTTGATCATTTGATGAAAGAGTGATAACCTATGTGCATAATATGTATACATCAAAATAAAATTGATAGAAAACCTATAAGGCTCTAATTGATCCCATCCATATCTATTTATTATTATATAAAATACACCTATATCGATATCAGATGCTTCTATTGATATAATTATCTAAATCTGATGCAAGCATCTAAATCCATAGAGTGAAAAATTTTAGGATCTAATCATTATTCTAGGATCCTGATCCAGTCAACTTCCAACTTGTTTTATCCCATATTTACATGCATGTAGTAAACTATATAAATATTATTGTTTCTAATTTATTGTAATATCAATCAATAGTTTTACATTCAATTTTTGGCATATCTCAGTATTTAAATTTATAACATTATTTATTTGAGTTTATAAATTATTTTTCCAACTATAGATATATTTATCACCCTTGTTATTAATAATGTATATATTCTTAACCCTAGATACCCCATATTATCTAAATTTAGGTTTAAACACTATAAAAAAAACATTATTTTTCTCATTGTCATTCACACTCTCATTATTAGAAGACTTTGACATGGTACTAATTTAAGACATTTTAGGTGGCCCAAGGGGTAGTTCAAAATTTTTAATAGAAGCACCACCTATTCTAGGACTACATGTAGCTTACATACAAATAATAGAATAAACCTAAATAAATACAAGCAAAAACCTTAGAAGGCTATAAACCATAGGGAAAGTTAGGATTTGTATGAAAAGACTTAGAGGTCAATTTAACTAAATGTTTAACCCTTTTTGTAAATAAATATTACTATGAAAGAGAGTAGTCTAATAAAGTAAAAAGTAAGTTACTCTAAAATTAATGAAATTAAATTAATTAATATTCTACTACTATATTGACGAGATATTTTAAATATAAGCATGTGCAAAATATGGATAGTATAACTTTCAATATTATAATAATAGTAATATGAAGCATAAATTTACTTAGCTTATACAATGATGCATAAGCAGATATGAGTAATGCAAATGCAAGAATATATTGTCTAAATACCTAGATCACATCTTCATATTATAAATATTTTATTTTTGTCAATTTGGATGCTTACTTTGCCCTATAGATATTAGCATTGACGCTACTTCCTTGATTTCAACACTTTTTTCTTGATCACAGTATGTACTCTTTTTTGAAAATTCTACTTGTTATCACCTTGTAGATTATCTATCTAGATTGTGCACATGAGTTCTTGATATCAGCATTTTGATCAAAAAACCTAGATCATCTAATTAGTCTATTCCACCTTGAAAAATAAGGTTTAGTGGGATCAAGTGAATTCAAGTTGACATCAAATATCCCTCTATTAGTTATTGTTATCTACATAGCTATATACTTTAAAGAGGGCATTATAATGAGGTAGTTCCCCCGTTATGTGGGATTGTGTGTGAATAATTGTTTAATATGTTATATGTTAGTGCATGTAATGATCTAGGTTGTAACTTGGTAAACATGACTCATGGGTTATTATTTTCATGCTTCAAACCTATAATTTGACTACTTCTATGACTGATTTGGAAATATGAAAAAATAGGGTAGATTATCTTAGTTGTGTGATTATATTTAGTAATGTTTTATAAGCTTGAAAGGTGCTTGTTAGATGAATAATGAGTGGGCTTAAACTTGTATATATACCACCTAATTTGAAATTTTTCTCACAAAATGTTTAATGAAATAAAATATTTTGATCCATAAATATTGAAAGATTTGAAAATTTGAGTGTTTTCAAGGTATGAACACATGCATTAGAGTAGGGACACTAATATTGATGCTAGTGTATAAATATGAATGTAAGTGTCTATGAAGATATAAATTTGTTGAAGTTATATAATTGGAAATGAATGATATATATCAAATTTAAAGCATATTATCATCTACATGAAACCTATGTAATTATAATATCAAGGTCATACTATAAGATAATCATTTGTGCATAGTGAGATGGAAAATACAATCTTTTTAGCTGAAAGTTAGGTCAAGAACTAAAGGGTAGATCCATGACTAATTTTTTCAAGTGTACAAGACTATTTCAACATATAAATAAACATTTTAGTATCTACATTGATATAGACAACAAGGCCATATTATGGACTAAAGGATCCTTGACACAACTAAAATATTATTTAACACCATTGATTCACTCATAGAAACATGAAATATATCATTTAATGTCACACACATTATTGGTCACTCAATTTAATAGTCATCAATAGTCACTCAATGTAATAGTCATCAATAGTCATTCAATGTAATATTCATCAATATTCACTCATGGAGGGATGTAACATAACACACAATAGTCACATATTGTAACATACAATTTCATGTAAAAAAATCATCACATAATGTAATGCACAATCAAGGACCACACCATGTAAAAATCATTAACATCAATAATACATATAAAAATCAAATCAAGTCTACACAATAAATCTATATCATCATCATACATAGTTCAATACATTATCCATAACATATATCACTTTAAATAGTATTAAAAATATCAATTCATGTATAATAAATCAAATAAGATCAATATTATAAATGGGTTGGTCATTGAAAGATAAAACTTGTAAAGTGAACCATGATTCCCCTAGTGTAGCCATACCCCCCAATGTATGGAAGGTATCCCCTTTATATGAGGAATTTAAAGTATTTGTTTATTTATGTGTCATATATAACATTTGTATGTAATGCATCCCACTCATGTATAACATGAAAATCAAGTGTGTAGACAATGTATATGCAATCTACCATTTTTTATGATAAATGACATAAATGAATCATGTTAAAAAATAATACATGTCATGTATAGGTCTTGATTTTTTTTTATTTTAATATTTTTTCATTTTTTTGGTATATAAGATGTTTACATTAAAACCCACGTAATTTTTTAATATTCATTACCTTTGATAATATATTAGAGAAACATGCAAGGATGGTAACTCTAACTCTAAATTAAGTAAATATTTTGTACCATAGACCAAATAATAAGATTACCCCTCATGAGAATCCACACACTAATGCAATAGGCCCATAAGGCATAAATAATTTGATTATGCCAATCTTTACCATGTTTTGTAACTATTTTACTTAATATTGTATTATTTAACTCATTTGTTTAGTCTAGTTTCCCATTTCTTTATAGATAATAATGAGTGTAAAATGTATAATTTATCTTGTATATAACACAAACTTTATTAACAATCATATTCTTGAACAAAAATCCATTATTTTTATAATGGTTTTATGGGAGTCCAAATTTTTAAATGATATATGTCATTTACAACATGCATATGTCCTCCCCTATACTCAATTTTAGTGGTACTACCTCAACCCATTTTGTAAAATATTATGTAGCTATAATAATGAACATGTAACTCTTTAATTATTCTATATTCATTTTTATTTTCAATTCAAATCCCTAAAGATAAAATTTTCATGTTGATATCATAGGTTGTAATCAATGTGAAGGCACATGATTTAAATTGTTGTGGCATTGGCATTATATACATATTTTTGTGTTCTTGAAATTGTTGTTTCATCATATTCCAATAGTAACCCATCCTTGATAATTTAAAAGACATTACTTTTTCACTTAAATTTATTCCACGTTCACTATTTTGTACCTCTTGTAGAGTGATCTTAGCCTCCTGATGGATAATTCATGATTTTTAGTAGAAATGTATAATAACAAAGTCTTATCTATAATTTGGGCACTAAGATTGGTGGATTAAGTAGATATTATTCTATTGCATTGAAACTCTTTTGACAATAAGCATCCCATTCCAGCTTTGTATTTTTTTAGTAATTGGTAAATTGTTGCATTTTATCAACTAGTTAAGTAATAAAACATCTTATTACCTCGATTATACCCTATAAACACTCTTAATTGATTTAACCCCTCTAGTGGAGGCATGTCCATAATAGCCTTTAATTTTTTTGTATAAACCTTTAAACATATATAAGATATTATATAGCCTAAAAAATTTATTGAAGATACCCCAAATACAAATTTCTTAGGGTTTAAGCATACAGTGTATTTGAGTAAGTGTTCAAGTATTTGTCTTAAGGATGTAGCATGACATTGTCGGTATTTATATTTTAAAAGTAATTCATCAACATAATATTCCACATGTTTATGTATATAATCAATAAAAATGTATCAAATTTATTTGATAATTATCTTTTATGTTATTTAATTTGAAGGGCATGACCACATAATAAAATTCTCCCCATGGTGTCATAAATACGACTTTGGGTTGGTCTTCAACATTAATATTTATTTAATTATCTAGAAAAACTTGTTAGTGTAGGATTTTTCCCACTTTTAGTTTTGCCTACATGGTTGTGTTTAACCTAAATTTTGATAAGAGGCTATATACTTGGGTATAAAAGTGTTAAAGATATAAAAATGATAGGATATAGTGAATATTAGATCTATAGTATGCGAATTAATATACTAAACTCAGATGTACTAAATACTAAATTTCTAAAATTGAGATAGGATATTAATGGAAATTATAGGTATGGTAGATATATAAATGACAAAATAAAATACTTAGTTATTTTTTATGCTAATACAGTGTTGGATCTAGTACAAGAAGGAATCAGGTAGGAATAAAGTACTAAATCAATCATCATATCCTAGATCTAGTGCCTCTATCTCTCTAGACACTTGTGTCAGCCTTGAATAGTTACATCAGCACTAGTGTCATGTATGGAATATGTACCTAAATAAGATGTGACCACCTATATTTTTTTGGGGTTTTATTTGTCTTACCTCTGGTGCATTTGAATTTATGTAATGGACTGTCAGTCCTAATGAAATGTCAAAACCCTAAATTTTGATATTCAATATGACTTTGGGGGAAAATGGGTTAGTGGGAACATGGTGTCAAATTAATCTTCAATGAAACCATTATCAAATGGAATTGCCTATATAGCCAATACTTTATAAGAGTGTCTTGGACTCATGTAGTTTTCCCTTATGTGTTGTCTTGTGTGTGAATCATGTAATGTATAAAATAAGTACAATAATGACCTAGTTTGTAACATGGAAATTATGACCTTACGGTTGCTCCTTTAGTACTTCAGACCTGTAGTTGGGTTGTTCTTTTGACTGATATCAGAATAGGGGAGAATAGGAAAGCTTTTGTTATCTTGAGAACTTCTTGAGTGATTCTTTAGTACTCTTGTATTATGATTACTAGGTTTCATAGGTGTTGAATGAATGAGGGTTGATATTGTATTTATAACAATCTTATTGGGAGATAACTCACAATAAAGCACTTAGGTTGACCATTATAATACATTTATGTTATTGTCTCTCCTAGATGTTAGTGTCTAGGGAGAAGGTGATAAAACTAAGATGAGGAGGAATATGACTCAAAATTTATTCAATATAAGCATTAATTTTATTTTTGTACAACATAAGATTTTATAGAGATTACATGAGTTATTTATATAAAAATAACGGTGTAACCAACCCATAAAAATATAACAAAATAATTAAATAACAATCTAATTGTGTTTGGATCATAAATAATCCAACAAACTACCCATTGATCCAAAGGGGTATATAAGATGAAAGAATTAGAGCAATGACTCTAAAGTCATCAAATAAATTTTGAAGTAACTATAACTTGTGCATTGTACCTCCTAGTATTGATCAAAACTAATGTAACTTTATATATAATCCCAACCTATGAGTTGTGGCATAAAAATATGATGAACATGATAAAGGCCTACTCATCCCCTATGATCATCAACCATACTGTAGAATAACATGATTGACATCTCTCCAAATACATCGATCCACATAAGGCTCAACCTAAAAGCTAATCCAAGTGACCATGTACTATGTATGACACATTTACTTGATGTCAAATAAACGTTGATGAACTTTAATCAACATTGAATGTGCTAACAACCTCTATCAACTTGTAATATCATCTATGATTGATCAAATACCAACTAATGTTATATTTTCTATGCCTACCAAGTAAGAGGTAAGAAGCTGTACAATGAGAGAAATAAAATCAAACAATATTGTCTACTCCATTTCATGAATATAATGTATAGAAAGAAAAAAATGGAAGAAAGAAAAAATAATCCAAAAAATGCTACTATAATATATCCTAGTCTTGAGCCTAGTATCTCACACAAGATGGGTGAATCATTGATCACTTAAAACAAGCTATCAAGTCCATTAATACCATAGAACTTGGCCATATAATATGCTTCTTGATCAAATTAAGTGTCATAATAATATGAATAGTTTTAGAAACCATAAGATCTGTTGCTATAATGATCTACATAATCTACTTTAGCTCTTTTTTATGTGGAGAGTGGGGTCATCCAAAAGGACATACATTTGTAGGATGTCCATTGTCACCACATTTGAAAAATATGGGCTCTTTCCTATGTTGATGAGATATATAAGAATTTTAATCACTAGAAGAACCACTAGAGTGAGAAGGGTGCCTAGGGTAATGTTTAAAATTGAAATATCTTAGAGAGTGTTGATGAGAATGTTGTGGAGACTGCCTAGAATGACATAGAGAGTGTCTCAAAGAATGTCTTATAGAGTGTTTTAGAGAATGATTTTGAAACTAACTCTATACATGGTGATGATCTATGTGATTTAATGTTTATTTTTTATATTGGGCTTCTTCAGTAGATGGACTTTTCTTATTTTTAAACTATCACTCATGTTGAGCTAATAACTCATAAATAGAGTCAAATGTTGCACCATTGAGCTTGTCACTAAGTTGAAACATTTTTAAAAAATTGGTGTAAAAAGAATGAATACCATTTTGAGTTATGGATATGAGCATGTCATCATCAATTTTACTTCTTGTAGTATAATATTCTTGTTTTAGAGTTTTTATGTGAGAAAGATATTCAGATACATCTTCTTTAATGCTAAGTTGATTATTAAGAAACTGCATTAAGAGATCAATCATTTTATAGGAAATTTATTTGTCGTACATATATTTTAATGATTTCCATGTGCCAATTTTAATATTTTCAATATGAATAATCACCTATGCATAACATGATGATTTTAATAAAGTAAGGGTATGCTTATCTTATTTTTTATACTAAAGAAAATTTTCAACATCAATTGGTGGCATAGTGTCTCTCTATTATTTCCCATAAATAATTATAAATGAGCATATTTTCCATGTTCATGTTCCATTCATTTTATTTTTTAGGTGTTAAGCATGCATTTTTAGATATAAAGCTCACATTTTTTCCATGGTGTTATCAAATAGATAATCAAGTCAAAGAAAGGGGAATGTTATTGAGGTTTGGCCTTGAGCCACAAAATAGCTTCCAAGTATAAAGATCTTAAGACATGTCAAATGATACCTTATATTTACTTTTACACCTTTATATATCATGTTTGTCTTTACAAATCCCTTTTAAAAATAAAATATTCCCTTATAAATCATGTATAAATTTAATTGAGATCAAAAAAAGAAAAAAAGAAATTTTGATAAAAATGTAACACTAAAGGGTTTTAAAACCTTGACTCTTCTTGGTTCTAACCAACAAAATTATTTAAGACAACTCCCCATCAACTAACTTAGCAATACAAAGGAAAAATATTATAAATGTCTTTTATTTTTCTGAATGTAAAAAAAAGTTACTTGCACAGTAATTCGGTACCATATTTTTACTTTGCATGTAAAAATATGTATTGCATTATTTCACTTGGTGGGGTATATAAATAACATATTTATATTAAATATCTGATGGTTCTCTTTGGTTTATTTATTATGCCATCTAAGCCCTATCAAAATAGATGCATTATATAGTTCGATTCTTTCAAAAATATGGCAGATCAGCCCATAATTTCTCCTTTAAATTGGTCGTGCCTTTATTCAATATTTTATATCTTTAAATAAAATTGTTGTGAATCTCTCTTTAAATAAAATTATAGTACAAGTTTAATGAAATTTCCATAAAAAAATTTGGAGATCTGATTTTGGAGCTTCCGTATAAAATAGAATAATTTTCTAAAAAAATTATTAATGTTGAATGCTTGTAAGGTATCACCATACAAAAAAAAATAACCAAATTAATTTCTTATGATCTTAAACTTTGATAATAAAAAATTATCAGTTGTTGATAGTTATCTATAATAAGTCATACAACATCAAGCTTGTATTTAGAAAAACTTAATGCTTCACTACAAATTTACCAATTGGAGTTTGTGCAAACATGGGAAGGCTTATTTATGAATTTAGATTTGATTTTTATTGATCCTCACAATTTAATACATGAAGTGAAGTGCATCTATTAGCTCAATCTTATTTATGTCAAAAATTATCCATGATAGAATCTCTCTCCTTACGCCTACATATTCATGGCTTCCTCCCTCAAAAATCTAGCCTAATACCACTAATAAAACTAGGATGAGGAGGCTCCTTATGATTGCACATTCATGGTTTTTCCCTCAAAAACATGGCTCTGATGTCATATGGCCCCTTCCAAATAGATATTAGTGTCTGGTAATTTTATTATTATCAAAGTGTGGGATCAAAAGAAATTAATTTGGTTAAATTTTTTTTATGTATGGCAACCCTCTAACAAGCATTCAACATTAACAATTTTTTTGAGAAAATTATTATGTTTTACACAGAATCTACAAAATCTAATCTCCAAATTTTTTGTATGGAACTTTCATTAAAATTATACTACAATTTTATTGAAAGATAGTTTCACAGTGATTTTATTAAAAGAGAAATAATATGGAAGAAAGGCATGACCAATTTGAAGGAGAAATTATGGTCTGATTAGCCTAGATTTTTTAAATCATCGACCTATATAGTGTAGTTGTTCAAACAGGGCTTGGATGGTATAGTAAATCAACCAAATATCATCATCATATATTTAATATCAATCTACTATTTTTAGACCCCACCGAGTGAGAAGATAGTGAAATAAATATTTTTACATGCAAGTAATATTTTTTTACATTTGATAAAATCAAAGATATTTATAATATTTTGCCTTTGTATTTATAATTTGGTTGATGGGGAGTTGGCTAAAATAATTTTTTTGGTTACTTTCAACCAAGAAGAGTCAAGGATTCAAAACCCTTTAGTGTTATATTTTGATCAAAATTTCTTTTTTTTTCTTTATTTAATCCTAATTAACTTTGTAAAGGAGTTATAAGGGAATATTATATTTTTCAAAGGGATTTGTAAAGAAAAACAAGAGATATAAGGGTGTAAGAGGCAATATAAAGTGTCATTTAACAAGTCACATGATCTTTATTCTCAAAATCTATTTTTTGGATCAATGCCAAACATCAATAGCATTCCCCCTTCTTTAACTTGATTGTTTATTTGATAACACCATCACAAAAATTATGAGATTAATATCTGAAAATGGATTCTTAACACCTAAAAACTATAAGGAGTGGAGCATGAACATGGAAAATACACTCATTTTAATTATATGTGGGAGATTTTGAATAAAGACACTACACCACCCATTGACATTGTAAAATTACTTGAGTATAAAAAACAAGATATGCATGCCCTTGATTTATTAAAATCATCATGTTCTGCATAAGTGATTATTCATATTGAAGCTATTAAAACTAGCACATGGGAAGCATGGAAAGTATTAAAATATCTATATGACAAACAAACTACCTCTAAAAATATTGATCTCTTCATGAAGTTGCTTAATAATAATCTTAGCACTAAAGAAGATGTATCCAAATATATCTCTCGCATGAAAACTTTGAAATAAGAGTATTGTACTACAAGCACTAAAATTGATGATGGCATGCTTATATCCATAAATTTGAATGTCATTCAATCTTATTACACCATTTTTTTCAAAAATTTTTAGCTTAGTAATAAGCTTAGTGGTGTAACATTTGACTCTATTTATGAGTTGTTAACTCAACATGAGCAAAATTTTATAAAAAAGAAAAGTCCACCTACTAAAGAATCCCACTTTACAAAATCTAGATTACATCACAGAGATCATCACCATGTATAGAGGTAGTTTTAAAATCTTTCTCTAAAACACTCTCTAAGAGATTCACTGAGACACTCTCCATATTGTTCTAAATAGTCTCCATAGCACTCTCACTGACACAATCCATGATCTTCTAAATACAAAAATCACCATAGGTACTCTTCTCATTCTAGTGGTTCTTCAAGTGATTCAACTTCTTATATATCTCATCATCATAGGAAAGAGCCTATATATTTCAAATATGGTGGTAATGGACATCTTGTAGATGTATTTCCTTCTTGATGACCCCACTCTCCACACAAAAAGATAGCAAACGAAAATTATTTGGATCATTCTAGTAATATATCTTCCATTTACTCCAACTATTAAGGTTATTCTGACACTTCCTCTTATTAATAGGTTTCTTATATGGCCGAGGTCTATGATCTTGATGGACCTAATAGATTTTTTTGAGTGATTAATAATTCACACATATTATGTGAATTACTAGGCTCAAGAGCAGGATCTATTGCAGTAGCATTTTCTGGATTATGTTTTTTATTTTTTCTAGTTTTGGATTTATATACCTGATATTCATGATATATATCAGACATGTTTACTTGATTTTGTTTCTCTCATTGCAGAAATTCTCACCTCTTTCTTGATAAGGGGAGAATATATAGCATTGGTTGGTCTTTGATCAATCATCTATGATAGTACAAGTTGATAGGGGTTATTAGTACCTTCAATATTGAGCAAAGGTCATCAACATTTGTTGGACATCAAAGAGATGTGACATACATAGTATAATTTGGTCACTTAGTCAAGCTTCTAGGTGGAGCCTTATGTGGATCAATGTAGTTGGATAGGTCTTTATCATTTTTACTATAATATAGTATGATAATAATAGGCTATGTGTAGGCCTTGATCATGTTCATCAGCCTTTTATGCTATAAATCATAGGGCAGGATTCTGTATGGAGTGGAATTAATTTTGATCGGTATCAGGAGGTATAATGCACTATTAGTAGTTGGTTTAGAGTTTATTTAATGACTTTAGAGTCATTACTAAAATTATTTCATTTTACATAACCCTTTGGATCAAAGGGGAGTTTTTTGGATTATTTATGATCCAAAAAAATCATTATCTTATTTAATTATTTTGTTATTTATTATTTTTACATATTGGTTGAACCCATTAGTTGGTTTTCTATAACCAAATTATGTAAGCTCTTTAAAATTTTAATTTGTATAAAAAAAATTACTGCTTATATTGAATAAATTTTGAGTCATATTCCTCCTCATCCTAGTTTTATTAGGATGGATTTTATATGTATCAACATCAATTTTGATCATTAATTAGAGGTATAGTGTACCAGTTATAGTTGCTTCAAATTTTATTTGATAAATTCAGAGTCATTGTTCTAGTTCTTTCATATTCTATGCACATTTGGATCAATGGGAGTTTATTGTATTATTTATGATTTAAAAACATAATAGCTTGCTATTTAATTATTTTTTTATTTTATAGTTTGGTTACACCCGTTAATTGATTGTATATAACCAACTCATGTAGGCTCTTTAAAATATTATGTTGTACACAAATAAAATTAATGCTTACATTGATTAAATTTTGAGCCATATACCTCCTCATCCTATTTTTATTAGAAAGAAAGAAAACATAGGCTCAAAACTTTTAAAGGTATAAGATAAGTATATTTTAAGCATTGTGGGAAAGATATGATGTCTGTGTCATTAATATAAGACTACTCAGACTAAGAGATAGGCCAAGAGGCATAAGATAAACAAAATGTGAGGCTTGTAGAAGCAAGACATGTGTAGAATGAAGAGGAACAACTAGGGTCCTAAGTTTTCCTAGTGTACAAGACTGAGTGCTACATAATCACAAAATATAATCTACATTTATGCCCCCACCTTTAATCTAGTAATGAAATCTCTAGTTTAATGGATAGGAATAAGTACATGGGTGTGTATATAGACCTTATCTTTATTGGAGTTGAATTTGAGTGATTTTCAAGAGATGGGCTTGAGTTAATCAGTGGCTAACTTGCAACCAAGATCATATTACAATATATAATTAGTACATATAATCTGGGTTAAAAGTACTTGAAATAGATTTAAATTGAAAGATTAAGGTTTAAAAGTATACATGTGTGTCGATGTAAATGCCTTGCCTATTAGAAAGTTGTTTTTAAAAAATATGTATCATTAGAAGGCTCCAAAATTGATATTAGGATAAATATATAAAAATATTTAAATTAAATATATCTAAGGAGATAGATAGAGAGAGGGGGGGTTAGAAGGCATATGCCCCCAAATTTGGAGCAAAAGTGAGTTGCCACCTAATAGTTGAGATTAGCTCAACTGTGAAATATAATGATACTTGTAGCCTAGGGAGTTTGGATGATCAAGTCCAAATTGAAAACTTGGCAAGATTGAGTTATTTAATCACCCCAACCATGTTAAAATTTAAACCAACTCTTACAATAGATTGGCTCTCTAAAGTTTGTTGGGTATCAATATGTATAATAATTTTGGAATCTAAATATGATTTAGATTTTGAAATATTAGGCACATGTTTCATAGCATATATACCTTATATTTTTCTCATGTTTAAAATGTGTATAATATTGGTACCATGTATATAATTATTCCATAAATGTGTATTGAAATAATATAATTGTGTGCTTTGGCAAATTCATAAAATTGTGTAAGTGTGGAATACATGCTTCCAAACAATTACCCCAATATATATAGATAAATATGAAACTAATATAAGTAATAATGTGGAGGACATGTTTCCAAAACATTCCCCCATTGTAAACTAGAGATGTTGAAAAGTGAGTAGACGTGGAAACATGCTTCCAAAGCATGTACCCACTATATCTATGAATTATAAGTACCATATTGAATGAATGTGCAAATTATGATTCCAAAGAATACCCCCATTGTAATATAAAAAATTTTAATGTGTGGAATCCATGTCATCATGACATTCCCCCACTGAATCTATAAACTAGTGTAAGTACCATACACTATGTGAGTGTGGAGAATATACTTCAAAGCATGCCCCCACTGTAATATGGAAATTGTGAAAAATTTGGAATCCATGTCACCATGACATGCCCCCACTAATATCCCCCCTTTAAGGTGAGTTAAAAATAGTACATATTATTATCTCACCTTGAAAGGGTAAGGCATCTATAAATTTGCAAATGTAACCATGTAGTATATAGAAGGAAATATGTCTAGGTAAATGTATCACTGAATCACATAGAACCAATGTGATCACATGTAGACCTAAGATTCATAATAAATATCATGGAAACATATAGATAGTAATATTATAAACTCAACAAGAAAATAATCACACACAAGAGCACTCAAAATCAGGTCAAAAGGCAATGGTCTAAGGAGACCAAAAACAAAGGGCATATTCAAATGCTATAAAATAAAACGTACATGACTTATTCAAATGTCCACAAAAGTAAGGAATTACATATTAAAATGTCCAAGAAATAAAACATAGGCATAGGGGTTGCATACAATGGATCATATTTAAATGCTTGAAAAAATAAGACAATAGCAAGGCAAAAATGCTCAAGGAAGTGTGTAAAGGAAAATCATAAGCAACCAACATATACAAGTCATAGTGGCCCATAAATCAAATGTGTTAGAAAAAATTTCAAGCATAGATCATATCAAGTACCCTATATAATGTATAATAGGCATGTGTAAGTACATATCTAAGCACAAACATGATAGCATTGAGTGATCATCAAATCATATACCCTATGTGTATCAAGATCATAAAATATGGATTCCCCCAACATAATGGTGACATGAGTATAAAGAAGTCCCAACACCCTTAAGTGTGTCATGTATCTATGTATGTATGTGTATGTGTATGTAGGATTAAATTATATTCTAGTCCTCAACATGAAACTAACACATAAATGTCAAGCAACCAATAAAACATGTAGGTGATGACAAAAAAATTGATTTTTTAATGCTTTTTTATTTTATTTATTTATTTTTGTGGGGGTGGTATTTTTGGAAGAGATAAGATCATATTATGAACTCATACAAAGGGTGATACGAGGGATCTCCAAAACCTAGTGTAAGAAATTAATGGTATTACTAGGGAGTATGTATATGTGTAACATCTATCACTGTAGTATCTATGATGTTCATATTATGTATATTAGGAATTTTAGGTTTTAAAGTAATAATAGAAGGAATAGGGGTTTTTTTAACCCATATTTTTGTACTCTATGGTTTATTTAGAATGGAAATAGTAGGAACATGTTTAGGTGCTCTAGATATTTGAATATGGCTCATAGAAGATGAGGATTATGTGGAACCCAATGTCTATGTCTAATGTAAAGGTCTCTCAAGTACTGGCCATCTAGTAAAGGGGATTACTTATTTCTTATCTTTTTGTAGTGTATTAGCCTTAACAATAATGATAATTAATTACCTAGATATAAATTTTTCTTATTCAATAGGATTCTCATATGGAATACCAAAAATTGTAATTAGCTAATTGACATGAATATACTTAATACACACATATATTATATAAGGTATTTCTCAAAGAGTATGTATCCAAGGTCATCCCAACAACATGTCAAATACATATGTATAAGGTATAACTAAGAAATTAGTAACCACATACATGATACCAACCTATAAAGGTATATCAATCACACTAAGAACCTTTTGTGAGGTCCCATTGAATGCTCTGACTAATCTAGTAAAGGGGTTTAGATTGTAATGAGTATAACCCAAATGCATAAGTAACGTCATGGTGAAAACATTTTAAATTTCACCAATATCAATCATAACATTTCAGATGGGGTGTTTATCAATATATTCTTGAATTAATAGAGAATGAAAATCAAATTCATCATCCTTAATTTCACTCTCATCAAATGAAATATAAGGTCTCTAAACCATAGGAGATATATTTATCATGTAAGTACCCATGACCCCATATAGTTGGTGTCCATAATATGATGGATGAGAATGTGCATTATATGCCATTTGAAAATTTGGTTCCTTTTTGTAATTGTCTTATAAAGGATTATTCAAAAAAAATTCTTATGGTGATCACTATGTTGTGAACCTGATTCCTTTGGAAAATTATCAAATCTAATATGTTGGTCATTGATGAGGTCCTAGATCTTATGCTTTTAAGGTAAAAAAATTGTTCATAGAATGTGCAAGGACTTAGTAATAGTCACA
The DNA here is from genome assembly GCA_037957365.1 of Torreya grandis. NCBI lineage: Eukaryota > Viridiplantae > Streptophyta > Pinopsida > Cupressales > Taxaceae > Torreya > Torreya grandis. The sequence goes on along the minus strand of JARHVA010000345.1, from coordinate 5,162,427 downwards.
ATAAGCATTTACATCATATCTTTTGGGTAGAGGGATATTTAAATCAACCTCTATAAATAACTCTAGCAATCATAAGAGTAATGAAGCATGAAGCTTAAGTACATGTGTAAACTATCTTCTTGGTGCATTAGATAGGATAAGTTGATTAGGTTATTATGCAACTATGTTAAATATGCTAGTTGTTTCCTTTTAATGGCCAAGAGGCTTTACCTTATAACTTAGTTTAATTATAAATTTGGTACTAGATTTAGATGTAGTTGGTGTGTTTGTTACATACTTGAGCTTATTCAATGACATAAGTTTTATTTCAAGATCTTGTACAACATGGCATAATTTATCAAAAGATTAAAACTTTTTTTAAATGATATATGTATGTAAATTAGTAAGAAAAATTTACTTGAATATGTCTTACAACTCCTTATCTACCATAGGATTGGTCATTTTGGCTAGCATTGTCTTATATCTCAAGACATATTCATTGACTAGATCATTGGTTCCTTGTTTGATCTTTACAATTTGAGCTTAATAAATGTTTCTAGTGATTTTAATAGAAAAGTGTGCCAAAAAATTATTTTCAAGAGGTTTGAATGATTTTATATATTGGAGAGGTAATTCATAAAACCACCTCAAAGCATAGTCCTTGAGGCTCCTTGGAAATAATTTGGTCAAAATTCTATCATTTGAAGCATAATCAAGGCATGTTTCATAGAACATTCAAATATGTTAATCAAGTTCACCCTTGTAATCATAAAATGTGAACTTGGGTGCAACAAATCCAATTAGAAAAGGATGCAAACATATCTCAAGTGCAAGATGGTTATACAACACATATTGTGAATCTATAACATGTGAAGACTTTAAAGCATTCTATTTGATATTTGTAACTTTATCTTGCAAGGTCTTTATGATTGGAAGAAGTGATTAAACTATGGGTCCTATGGGATTTTGATTATAAATTTTAGTAGTCACCATAAGGGATAGAAACATGCTTTGAGTAGTAATAGGCATTGAAACTAGTATTTGTGTTGAAACAAAGGGTAAGATCCTAATAGATGTATCAATAGTAATTTTAGGGAACAAAGGTTGGAACACATAATCCATGCCCCCATTAGATGTATTAAGTTGTAATATGTTCAAGGAGAGGGATGTATACACTAAAGTTTTTGTATTTTTAGCTTCAAGTATAGTATTTAAGATTTTATCAAGATATTTAGGGTTTTTTCAAATGCACTCATGAAACATTATAATCGCATGCACTTAATCATTGTTTATTTGGTCATTATCATTTTTTTAGATTTTCATTGCCAGAATCTTCTTCTATGATAATCCTATCATGATTTTTTTTATTGTCAACATGGGTATCATCATGATCCAAGTTATGAGATCCCTTATTAGTTTGATACATATTTTTAGGGTTGAGGGGAAGCTCAATATGGTCAATAGACACACACCCCAATCTAGGTCTATGTCTAGGTTACATACAAAATAGTACTAATATAAAATGAAAAAGTATAACAATCTAAACCCTTAACTAGTTTAAATCCCTAAAAATCATAAAAAAAAATGCATTCCAAATGTTTAATCCTAATTTTGATAATATTTTATCCTTCTTAGGTATAAAAGGGTTGAGGATATAGAAATTATAAGGCACAAGGGTAAATATTAGACCCATAATAGGCCAATTAATGAGCAAAACTTAAATGCACCATATAATGAATTTATAAAATTGGAATAGGCTATTAATGGAAAGTAAAACTATGTTAGATATATAAATGACATAAAATAAATTAATTAGTTGTTTATGATGCTAATATAGTGTTGGATCTAGTCCAAATGAGAATCAGGTAGGAAAAAAGTATTGGATCAATCATCAGATCATGGATCTAGTGCCTCTAGATTTTTAGACACTTGTGTCAACCTTAGATAGTTACGTTAATGCTAGTATTTGAGTTCAATTCTAGTTTATTATATGAAATATGCACCCAAATAGGATGTGACTACTTAGATGATTTTGGGTTTTGTTTTGCCTTCACTCTAGTGAATTCAGATCTAGGTCATGGGCTATTGATCTTGATGAAATGGTAAAACCCTAGCTTTCCATCTTCAATGTCACCTTAGGGTGGGTAAAAATGGGTTAGTGGGAACACGGTGTTATGTTGATTCATAATAACCTCACTATCATAGGGTACTACCTACATAGTTAATACTCTATAAGAGGGCCTTAAACTCATGTAGTTATCCCCTACGTGTTGGTTTGTGTGTGAATCATGTACTGTGTAAAGTAATTACAATAGTGATATAGTTTGTAACTCGTAAAATATGACCTCATGACTATTCCTTTAGTAATTTAAACATATATATGAGATATTCCTTTGATTAATATCAAAATATGGTAGAATAGGAAAGATTCTAGTAACTTGAGTGCTTCTTGAGTGTTATTTTGGTCTGATTGCTAGGTTTCATAGGTGGTGAATGAATGAGGGTTGATATTGTATTTATACCAATCCTATTGAGAGATAAATTACATTAAAACACTTAGGCCAACTAGTTTAATACATTTCATTTAAAAATTAGATGACTTAAAGGCACTGGACACTTGAGTCAAGGTAGGATAATAATGTTGATGTTATTATCTATCTATCATGTTAGTGTCCATGGAGAAGGAGAGTAGGCACAAACTCAAAACTTGTAGAGGGATAAGATAAGTACATTTTAAGAATTTTGGGTAAGATAGGATGTTTGTGTTATGAATATAAGACTAGTCTAACTAAGATATAGGACAAGGGGCATGAGATATGGTAGATGTGAGGCTTAAAAAAGTAAGGCATGTGTAGAACTAAGAGGAACAGTCAGGGTCATGAGTTTTCTAGTGTAAAAGACTGATTTACTACATAATCACAAAATATCATATATAGGTTGTTAGTCAGCTTATTTAGGGTTATTAAGGTCATTAGGATAAAATGTATAATGTATTTTCTAATAGTGAGTTATGTTGTTACCTTTTCGGTGACCTAATTTCTCACTATATAATATATCTCCTTTATAATTTTTGGTTAATTAGTTATTAATCATTTATGAATCCCACTTTTATTTTGCATATTACCTCACCTAATACTAGGGTTTTCATGCAATCTATGAAATTTAGATATCTTGGAGTAATCTGACATGGTATCAGAGCTCTAATCTAATAACCATTTTTCCATTTCTAAATATCCTTGGTGAGATTTTTCTTACATGCATCATACAAACTTTATTGTTTTTCTAATTTTTTATAACTCTGGTAGGATTTCAATAAAATCTATGTAAACCATATAGCTAGTGTCTTACATTAAAAAATGGATAATGCCATCAAATTTATAAGGTGTTAAAACCCTAAGATTGGCTATAAATATGGCCTAGTTTTATGATAGTTGATTTTAGCCATTTTGGATAGTTTTAGGATTTCTTTTAGTTATTTAATGCAAATCCATACACTAAGGGTCTCCAAGGGAAATTTTTTTCTAGGTTTTCTAGGATTTTTTATATCCTTGATGGGTTTTTAGTGGATTTTATGTAAGCATTCTAAATCTAAATTTTTTGAGCTTGGTATAAAATTTAGCCCTCGCATGCACAAATCAGAGTTTCATGCCTTTGTTAAACGTGTGACAAGTTTAAAGTGCTACCACAGTGAAAACCCTTGACATCATATTTTATAGTTACATCTACACTCAAAAAACTTGGTATCATAGTTTGAAGCTACTTTCATAGTCAAAATCCCTAGTATCACATTTTGGATTTGCATTCATAGTCCATAACCCTGACATCAAGACTTTTAGTTTCTCATACAGACTAAAACCCCAACATCAAAACTTTTGGCTACTCTCACAATTCAAAACCTTGACATGTTAGGACTCCAAGTATTCCCATTAACTTCAAATTAGACCACTACGTCTAGCCTTCAAAACCCTACTGTGAGAACTCTCAATAACCTCGACAACTATCAAGGAGGGTGAAAACTCTGATGATGACCATGTGGATGTAAAATTTAATCATAGGGTTAATGCTACTTGTGAGAGGATGTCAAATTTAATGGTGTGAAGTGTAAGAATATTCATTTTAAAAAGTGGATCATTTTTTGGATGATAGCACTCCCCCATATTCATATGGGAAATAAGCCCTCAATTGTTTCCAACCCAAAAGTTCTTCACTTTTTCTCCACAAGGCCTTAAGTTTTTTGTGAGGAAAGGTTTTTTGGGGGAAATTGATTTAGAAAAAAAAAATTCCCAAAATTTTCATGCAAGCTTAGATTTTCAAAAATTTTATAAGTTTTGATCGGTAACTCAAATTTAAGTGCCATCTTCTTTTAAAATGTTTATTTTTCATGATTTGCACATTGGTGGTACTCTTGTATCCACTACATCTATCTTAAAACCAATTAATGTACACTCTTACACACATTATCAGTTGATCCTGATGTCCCTCTAGTTCTTTAATACTTACAAATTTCTCAAAACACATTCTTGGTTGTGTTTGACATCTATACAAGCATGCTTATATTTATAACTTTAAGGGGGGGTTCACTTTGATAGTTATAAGAGGGTATTTTATGGTGCTATGAATTTATTTTTCTACATTTCTTCTTTACTTTCTATAAGTTTTCCTTCTAAACTAATAATTTAAGTACAATAAGTCCACTCACACTATTTAATTATCATGAATGGAAATGCATAATGGAAATAATTTTATAATCCAAGGTTTACTATCATATTATAATGTGTATTAAATAAACATATAGTAGTAGAAGTAAAAATCAAATGGTTTAGCCATTGTGATAAATTTAGTGGAATATTATGTCTTTCTATCTCTATTGATCTACTCTTTCATATAGAATCTACCAAAACACCTACTCAAGTGTGGAGCACTCTGGAAATGCTCTTTGGGAAATAGGATGTGATGATAATCCATAACATAGAAAATGAGTTCATAATTTTAATCCCAGGTGACTATGACACCCTATAATACTTAATCACCAAGTTTAGACTTTTGAGGTTGTAGTTGAAATAATATGGAATTAATAAGAAAGATGAACAACTTGTTCTATGAATACTCTTCAAACTAGCCAATGAGATGTGGGTGAGTTATTTAAGTGGTTTTTTTTATTTTAATACTCACCTAGGTTTAAATATATAGAAAGGTATATGAGTTTGGTTGTGTCCATAGTTTATATTCTCAAGGCCGTTAATGGTAATTGGTTATTCTTAAGGTTGGTGGTGGTTGTTATTATTATTCTTAAGATGATTATTGCCATTGTTGGTATATATGGTATATGTGTTAAATGATCACTTGGGGATATGGGCCCCTGATTATGTCCTAGACTGGTTCATAGCTCAAGTCAAAAGTGAATATCTATCAAGAAAAAACTCTCTAAATTGGGTCTAGAGTATTATGTATTTATGTCCACTTTCCATGGCACAAAAAGTGCTCTTGCAACCCCATTAAATATGCCTTCATAGATACCCTTTTTTATGACTTGATTAGGGATCAAGATAAGTTGATATATATGGGCACAATGAAGTCCTCAAAATCTCATGTACTCTTTTCTAAGAAAGATAAGGATTCAAACAATAGAGAAAATAAATAAAACAAAAAAGATCATGAGAAGGATGTAAATCCTTCCACCTCCAAATCCAACCATGAAACTTCTTCTTCCATTCCTAATCTTAAGAAGTATCAGATAAAATGTGGTTTTCCTTGATAAACAATGATGAATAACTGTTTGAAGAAGTAAATTGACCAATTGACTAAGGTGGTTGAGAAACACAACATCAGTGTTCCTAATTCTATCAATCAAAATTCATCGACACATGAATCTTCTAAGGAAAATGACCATGGTAAAAGGAAGGAAAAAAATAATAAGGGGAGATAAAGGGAAAGGTCTTGGTTACAATTTTATTTATGAATCCCACATGGGTCATTGACTCTAGTGTCTCATATCACATGGCCTCTTCACACAAAGTTTAGTTCCTTGAAACCATGTGACATATCCTCCATACAAATGGGTGATAGTGCTTATGAAAATTTTATCAATAAAGGGTCTATTAAATTGAGTGCTGGAACATTAAATAATGTTATAAGTGTTCCCTCAATTTAAATTAATCTCATATCAGATCACTCACCTTGACATGCGAGTTGACTTTACTTCAGATTCAAGGTGTTGTAGAAAGTTGCACAATGATACTATATTGGTAGGGGGAATGGTCAATCATTAGAATAAACTATATAAATTCTCACACTTTTCTCCTAACTCTCTTATATATTATTCTTCTTTAAACTCACCTAAACTTGATGACATTTTTAAGCCTGCACATACCTCTTATATTGATAACTCTTATTTTAGCACAAATGACTATAGAAGTGATGGGGGCACATTTCCACTATTTCCTTATCACCTTCTAAATATTGAGGAGTTATTCACTAATAAACCTACCCCTTATCCTATTTAGACATTACAAGTAACATGTATACTAATCTAGGACACATCAAACATTAAGCAATATATCTCATAATTTCAAGGCATTCAATAGCCATTTGTTGTCTCTGATCCCATTACACCATCATTGTATATATTATTTAACCCTCCTACCTTGCATGAGGATAAAAATTCTTTGTATAAGAATTACACATCATTGTAAGATCCATCATGCACTTAGTGAAAACATTTATTATTCCAAGGTGATCCACTTTTCACTACATCTACTTATGATCCACAGTCACTTCCAAGAACTCCATTACAAGATACAAGATGGATACAGGTAGTTCTAAATTCTAGTGGGGAGTTTTAATCCCTTCTCTTCTTTTTCCTCCTTTAGAGGAGGAATTTTTTCCTACAAGTTTTTTCCTTTTCTCCATTTCATAGAAGTTGCATTGTACTTGGGTACCTCATCAAGCCTCATTGTCGGGACCCAATTTTTATACCCACCTAAGCTATGCTCTAGGGGAGGTGTTAGTGTATGATTTTTCTCATTTTTAGTTTTACCTACATGATTTTTAGTCAAATTGCTTAGGGTGGTTAATGTCATAGGCATAAATACACTTAATATATTTTCTAATAGGGAGTTGAATTGCTGCCTTTTTGGTGACCTAATTTCTCACTATGTAGTGTACCTCCTTTGTACTTTTTAGATAATAAACTAATAATCATTAATGAATCCCACTTTTGCTTTACATATTGCTCTCACCTAATACTAGTATTTTCATGTGATCTATGATGTTCAGAGATCTTAGATTAATTTGACAAAACTATTCATAAATAATATCTCATAGCTAGTTATAAATTACATAATCATATCAATGTTAAATAATTGAAAATCGTCCTTGAGACAATATTTTTTCAAATCAAGAAAGTATGTTAAGTATCTAATTTGTCTATTAGGCCTGGTGACTAGTAAAATATTATAAACCCAATTAAGACAATTAAATGATCTAAGTAACTAGCCTTTGAATTTCATATTTAACTAGTAATGTTAATTTTTGATACATCTTTCATATTTTTTGTTTAATTGAATTTGCAGAAAGGTAGATAACTAGATTGTGCATCATAACCCTGGGATTAATTCATATGTTTGAATAATCCCAAGTGAATAACTTCATTAAATCATGTAATACTTTTCTAAAAAAAATTCTTCATCATCCTTGAGCATGGATACAAGAAGGACTAGCTTATGATCATTATATTTATTCCGTAATTGATTTCCACTATTTTTTCATTCAATAATGTTGAGCGGTCTTTCATGTAGGGTGTAGTTAAGATTTATATATAGGCCATATAACTATAAATCATCATGAAATTTTTCATTTTATCCAAAATATGAGTGGGAATTTATTGTATAATGAAATTTTAGTTAGTCAAATTTGGTCATGAATACTTGATAATATTAGTTTTAGCCCATTTTTATTTTAATTGATTTAGGCATTTAATATAAACCTATTTTACCACTTCACTCTATCTTAAGCATCTATATAGACCTATTCCTTTCTAATTTGTTGATCTATGCCTACAAAATTATTTTAAATTACTAAAAATTCCTCTAAGGATATATATGGACATCTCACATCTCAATATTCATGTGTTTCCATTCAGAACAAGATCGACTAGTAACATTTAATAATTGAAGTCAATTTTAACCCCTATAGGTTGATCATGTCCTTCAACACAGTAACAATCAATTTTTAAATTTAGACACTCACTTATAGGTTGGTTTATATTTTCAGAATAGGTATTGTGAATATTTTCTTTTTTTGATTGATATAAAGGCACATCTAAGTCACCTATTCTACCACTTAGAAATTTCAATACAAAGGCAAATTTATACTATTGCATACTGAGAAAAGCTTCCCTATTCTTTCCAAATCTAATTATAATAATTTTAAGTAGTCATTATCCAATTCAAGATCCTATTTTATCCTAGTCAATCAAATAATTATCAAGTATCTAATCCATATCTAGATGCATACATGTAGTCAAAGTAATACAATTACACATAAAACTCTAAGTGGGATAACTATTTGGGTTTGATTTCCATATTTAGAGTATTGCATACATAGGTAGTGATAAATCATCATGGGGGTGATTGGGATCATCTCATCCCATTACACTCCCCTCTTTTCCTACTTTGTAGGTTTTCAACTTATATAAACCCTATTAGGGTTTTATCTTTGAATAAGTTATTTATAGGTCCCCTGTGTGCATATGTATAGACACCAAAAATCTACATACCATGATTTAGAATGCCAAATCACCCCTATGTAAACTTATGAGTCCCATGAGACCAATTTAACCCTCCAACCCATAAATAATCATAACCCATAGTTAGTCTAACTAAACTAGCTTAACCCTAGATTTTACCTATTTTAACCCTTCAACCTCAACTGTTGATAGTCAAGTTAATTGTTGATGGTCACTTTGACCATTGATGGTCAAGGTGAACCTCCTCAACCACTAACATGAAAACTCACTTGCCTTATATTTCTGAAAATAACTTGTCTAAGTCTAGTTGTAAATCATTGCATTTGTGAGTTAAAATTTGGAATCCTAGTACATGTCTTGTTGTAACTCTCTTGCCTTGCCCATAAAAAGAGACGAGAAAAGAGGTGAAGAGAATATGCAAATATGCAATTTTTATCAAGAGCTTGTGCATCCAGAGTTCCTTTGTTTTGTAGGTCAATCATCATCAACAATCTAGTGAACCAACTACTACATCAAAAATCTAACTTATCACCATAGCTCCACAAAAGAGCCAAGTACCATTAATCTATTAGAATCATGTTAGACTCCACCAATGAGTCAACCACCTCAAGCATCCACCCAATCCACTTTTTTCAAGATACATATTTAGTCTCTAGTATTCCATTAATTTTTTTAATTTTTGCATTCAACCCAACACCAACCCATCTCTTAGGAATCCACTTTTTTATCCTATCCATCAACATGTTATCAAACATATATCTATCCATAATAACCATCGATAGTTGTCTCAACCACTGATGGTCACCTTAATTGTTGACGGTAATCCAACCATTGATGGTCACTATAATAGAAAATTTTATCAAGCTATTTTCGCCTACCTACCCCCAACCAAACTTTATTCTTTGTGTCATTGCTTGTTCATAGACCCCTTTCTAATTTTATGAAGCATACCCCAACCATCTAGCATTTGTATCAATCAGCTTAATCACTATTTTAATTAATTTTAGTCTATTTATTAACAAGTATTTATGGTGTTCAATTTCATTACCTTTTGATCATTGATGTAAGTACTTTCTATTTTGTTTATAGGCTTAATTATTTAAAACATGTGGATTGACATCCCTTGAGGAAGCTCTTGCTTCCAAGATCTAGCTATCACTAGGTAATCCACAGAACTATCTATCTAACAAACAAATTTACTTTAGTTCTTTCTTATCTTCAAGTTATCCTCCCAAGCCAAATAAGAGCTCTTCACAATATTTTGATTCATCATGCACATAATCAAATATCTTTTTTAACCATACCTATATTTAGCTTCTTCTTTTCCTTTTTGAATAATAAGCATAAATTTACTAAAACATTTTGGCATGCTCAATGGGAACCTTATGTCTCTACTTGGGTTCTTGTTTTCTTGCATTATCTTTTTATTCTATACTCATTGACAAAATCAAAATCTTCTTTTAGGCTTAAAATTAAGTGCATACATCGACTGCTTGAAATTCTAGTTGACATAGCTTAAATTAAAAGCAAAGTAATCTATCGTAACTTCACACTTTCTCCCACACACTCAACCAAACCACTTTCATCAATTAAACATCAAACAAACTTGAGACAAAACCCAACTAGGATTTCATCACCTAGAAAAAACCTTACCCTTTACCAGTGATCCTAATTGGAGGTCATTACCAAGGTGAGAACCAACTCAGCTCTCTGGTTGAGTATAATTTTTGGATATCAATATATATTGGCTAAGCACCTAACATCCTTATCACTATGGTATTTGAAGTGAGCAGGTAGGACCCAATACCAAGCCATGTATTGATTTTAATATAGATTCTTTTTGAGTGCCTAAATACAACCTCAAACCAACCTTAGACTAATTCTTTAGTACCTACTCTACAACCCAATTTTAGTCACATAGCTTCTTAAGGAATAAGCCAAAAGCAAGATTAATTAAAACTCTAGGGCTTAACATCTCTTTTAGAGTGTGATTTGATTTCTTGGATCATTTTATTAACTTCTTGTATGGTTCATTTTCTTGATTTATTTGATCATTTTATGGATCATTTTCCTGTAGTGAGGCTATTTATGCTTTCTATCTCCCCTATCTCATATAGTTCTCACTTTCTCACAGTGAAGAGGCCATGCAAAATAAAACCCATCACCAAGCTAACCTACCACTTCTACCTCTTCATCCATAAACTAAATTTCTAAACCAATAGACTCTCCTCACCCCTCATTAAGTCCTAACTTCCCTCAAGAGGTTCCTTAAGGAGATTTGTACTTTGTCGTTTTCCTAGATAACAATCCCATATCCTTTCAACATTATCTTACAACCCTGTCTTAATGTATCTTGACTTCAGCCCCACTCATAGATATGCCTTATGGCATACCTCTCCACATCATGGGGAGTGCCTCTATTACCATGATTACCACCCAATCTTCCTCATCAACTAACACCCCTTTGAGACCATCATCAAAAATCAACCAACATAAACTAATTCTACCCTCATACCTACCAGTCTTACCAACCACTCCTTCACAATAGGAGTGACTAATTCTAGCACTACCAACCTTACTTTAGCTACCCTAAATCAATCAACCACTAATCTGATTCAAAGCTTTGTGGTGTCCATACCCTCTACCTTGTCACTGATCAGTACAAGGGTCACTACCCTTCCATTGATCACCAACCCAACTACCGTTCCTATCCAACAAGCACCCCTTACATCAAACTTTAGCTACATCCCTAACCTATAAGGGCATGTACCCCTATCCACTACCCAACCACCTACCTCTACCTACCCTAATTTATCTTCCACCCAACCATTACAATTCACTTACCAATATGTGGTAGCCTCCCAACCTTCTACCCACTATCAATTTATATCCCAACCATATTAGTAGTATGCATCTTATAACCTTCTAGGTGTACAACCCTAAGTGGACCTAATGAAGATTATTATGGACAAGATGACCACCTTAGATTCATCTATTTCAAGTTCTCACAATATCTTATCATATGAATAAATATTTAATAATCCCATTCATCCATATGTACCTATCAAGCCATATCCTCCCCAATGAGAACATCCTAAGTTCTCTAAATTTCAAAGTAAGGAGGATCCCCAACAACACCTTAGGGAATTTAGGCATGTTTATTATCTCATCACCTATGATGATGCCCTTCTTATCCACATCTTATACATGTCTCTATCTGGTTTGGCATTGTATTGGTATAGTGCCATACCCAAGCACTCCATTTTCTCCTTCACCTGACTGGCTCAAACCTTCTTAGACCACTTTTTGATTAATATATCCAAGAAATTTTCTATCACTAACCTCTACTCTATTTGGTAGCTTGAGGATGAATCCACTGCCAATTTTGTAGCTTGGTAGAGGAAACTAATTAACTAATTTTCCTTTTCCTTGCCTCAACCCAAACTCATAGAACTATTTTCTCGGACATGTTCCAAGTACATCTCCTCTACACTACATGTCCAAATCTTCCAAACTTTTGATGAAGTTTTTACTATGGTATATAAATTATATAACTAATTCATTGATGAAGGAAAACTAAATCTCAAAAACAAAAACTCAACCTATAAGACCAATGAAGCTTCTTCCTCCAAGCCAAGTAACCAATCCAATACCAATACCAATATCAAGAGCAAGGGAACCACAAATGTAATTATCCTCAAATCCACTCCTCCACCTTTTGTCAACCAACCAAATTCCTCTAATTCCTAAAATCAAAACATGAGGAACCAAAATTGGAAAAACCAAAATTAATTCACTCCACTTGGAGAATCCTATGCTTCCATCTTAGAGAAGTTATTGAAAGCTAACATCATTCAACTTCCTCCTATTAAACCTCCTCAGTAGTTTGATGCCTCTCATCCTACACCTAGTTGGTTTAATGAGAATGATTTGTGTGCCTTTCATTAGGTAATATGACATGATGTTAGTAGATGTAACACCTTCAAGAGGCTTGTCTAATCTCTCATTGACAAGGGGGAACTCATGTTGGAAAACCCTAACACACCATCAAACCAAGCCCTTGATATATTTAGGAAACTCTTCCTAAACCATGCTCCTACCAAGAATCATAGCAATATAGTTTAATGCTCTCATGATGCCCATACTATTAACATGGTTCCTGACACACTCACAACTAAAGAGACTACTGACCAATTTATTTGTCCCTCACCCTCTTATATTATTGAGGTATTATAGTCACCTTTTCCTCTTTTGAAAACCCAAACCAAGGAAATAACATCTTCCCCCCTCCACTTATTGAGGTAGTGGAGTCTTTAACCACTCATTTAGATGATACACTAGAACACTCAACCATCACCACCCTATCTTTACCTTCAACTATCGAGAAACATACTCACTCCCCCTTTAAAAACCATTCCTAAGGAGGAAACCCTCATGTATACTCTTCCCACAAAGGATCCACCTATCTTAACCTTGCATCCTTTGATTGAGGAAGAGGGAAAGGTTATTGTTGATGCAGAAGATTGCACCCTTGGTAGGAGGCCGAGCTCCTACATTCCTCATGAAACAATGGAAACTCCCCTCTCACCTGTGGGACCAGTGAAGCTGGAGGGGAGAGTCTCTAGATGATGGCTAGCTCCCTCTGATGTATCTTTCAGGTCCTAGTTTCTCTTACTACTAAAAAATGAAAAAGGGGGGGATGAAAAGGGAGAAGGAGATGCTGAAAATAGAACCTAAGCCTAAAAAAAGTAAAAGGTGATACACCAAAAAAGTTTGATCTACTCCACCTGAACATACACTTTCCACTGAGAACCAGCTCCCATACACTTCATCTGACATGATAAAACCTTCTGCATCAATGGGTCAGGGGTCCATAGAGATATAGGGAGGAAATAACTACTAGAGGCATTCTGAGACACACTACAACAGCCTATCCACTTCACCTATACTCCTCTAGGGACACTTCTGACAGACCTATAAAAGGAAACTCAAAAATGCACCAGACATGCTGAAATCATTCTACAAAAGCATTAAGAAAATGACTTAACACAGAATCAAGGCATAGACACATACTAAAGATGCAAAATTTAGAATGGAGGTAACAATCCTAAGTTTCAATTCAAGGTAAAATTCTGGCAGAGCTCTGCCTTACAAGCCTGAGAGATTTTTGGGCAGAGTTTTGCCTTAAGGCTGGGAGTCGATCCTTTCTCAAATGAGAAATTTTTAGAATATATAGAAAGAGGAAGAGAACTTGGCACTTCCTGGGAAAGATTTTGACACCCATTTATACCAGTGACCCATGTGCATTTTGAACCTTGGGAAGAGGGAGCCACTGTTACTGATGTCATTCTTATAGAAGAGGCCTGCTAGAACCATGTTGTATAATCACCAAAATTGACTTTGGCATTCAAGCATTAATGTAAGAACATGGCCATGCCTCTTTTCTACAAATAAACTACATTTTGTCCCCTCTTAAATGCCAACTTGGATAAAAATAGGCCACGTCGCTCGTCTGGCAATAACTGACCTTCCCTTTGCCACTTGAATTGCTATGTCTTTTCTACTCCTTGTCTTCTTCTTGCTCTTTCAGCCCTCAGGGGTGATATTCTAGTGGGTTGCTACAATCCTTGGGCTCTTTCCATGGTTGGCACTCAGACAGTTTAAAAACAAATGACTACCTCACTGTGTTAAAATTGACGTTCACGTGGTTATCACCCAATGGCTAGTTCATCTCCTTGAAAATGATGGCTTTCAGGATGTCACCATCCTTGGAAAAATGACATTGGGTCTTTTTTGTAGGCTTCTATGTTTCAATATTTTCCCTATAGACAAAAAGCTCATAGGAATTGGCCGCTTTGTCTTTTCCCTATGCTGGCGGCCTTTTTGAACTGAACTTTCCCCGAATTCCTTCGGGCCTTTTGTCTAAAGGAATTCCTTCAAACAAAAAATCTGAAAGAATTTGGCCTCAAACAAAAATCTGAACTTACCCTTTGGCTACCTTTCCTTTGAAGTGCTTACCCTCCGCAATAGCTTTTAGACTTAGAAACTACCCTCTGCAAGGGCTTCTGAACCTAGCATTACCCTTCGGCTTTGGGACACACCCTTGAACCAAGACGTTGAACCAACCCATTGAACCAAAATTGGTTTAATGGTTCAATCAGTTCAATGGTTCAACACTGCATACTGAGTCAATTAAACCAAGCTTTGAACTTGATGATGAACTAAAACACATTGAACTGAAAGATTGAACCAATGCATTAAATTAGTCCATTAAACCAGTTCAATGGTTTAACACTACGTGTCGATGAACTGATGCCATTGAACTGACTGAGTGAGCCAAATGATTTAACCCATTGATTGAACCAAGGCATTGAACTAAAAATGTTGAACCCACTGAATGAACTAAAGCCGTTTGAACCAAGCGATGAACCAATGTTAAACTTGAAGCTCGATGAACTCAAGTGGTTGAACCAAGTGCCAATTGAACCAGTGAAGCATTGAACTTAGTGGTTGAACCAAGCTGAAGTGTTGAACTAGTTCATGAACCAAGGCCAATGAACTTATGCAACTTGAAATTGACTAGCTCTGAATAGCAAGGGAAGGAGACCGATTTTGGCCTGTTGGGCAAAAATGGTCGATAAATTGGCAACTCCCAGGGGAAGCATGCCTGCTATGCTTAAAGACCAGTTTCCTTGTAGTCCATTGGACACAGAGTCAGATGTAGCTTGAATGGAGATCAGCAACAGCCCCAAAAGATCCAAGAATCAAACATGAAGCTTTTACCCCACACACATAGAGAAACACACAAGGCTAAAAACACTACTTGTGTAAACTGCACTTAGGGAAAATAGGAAAGGAAACTAAAAAAAAACTACTATGTACAACTAACCAAGAATGATTGCCTCCCTCCTGGATCAAAAGGAAAACTTCTTAAGTCCCCTTCTTATCAAGAAGACTTATGGTGCCAGACAAGTGGCTAAATTAAATAGAGAGTTGGTGACTTGTTCCTTTTGCCTGTCACTTGGATTGGATCGTATCCGAGTAGGTCAGATTCAAACATGCTTCCAATGTATACGTACTCTACTTATTCCTAGAAGCTTGTTGAATTTTGGTCCTTCATGTTGGTGCATATCACCAAGAAATCAATGGTTGTTGGCTCATCACCATAAGCCTTTTGATCTGTACAGTTCCTTTGCAATGCATCATGGTCTGACCCATTTCCTTTTGCTTCATTGCAGACTCTATCAGACTCATCCTCTACTTCCTCTTGGCCTTCATGAAGAAGGGTGATAGTTGTGATGTCTAAAATGGAATCACAAAATGATTGTTCATCCCACAGAATGTCACCTATCTATTCAAAGTTTTCTTCTTCAAGGCCTTCCTCAAGGAAGATAGACCTCTCCTTTTCCTCCTTGATGATCAAGGTTTCTAGATGTTCAAAGGTATCCTCCTGATCCTCCTCCAACTCAGGCTCCTCAGTGTATTCATCCTCCTCGTCAAAGCAATAGGGAAGTTCATCAAACAAAGGGGGAGAGAGCTCACCATGCTTATGTTGCTCCTCATATTGTTGGAACATCTATATATATGTAAGACCTGTGTCTTCTCCATTGCTGATGAGGTCTTCACAAGGAGCATCAATGATGATTTCTTCTTCATTATCACTCATGACAGCCTCTTCGGAAACTAAATATTGGATCTTCTACTCCTCACACACCTCCTATATAATAGGTTCCTCCTTGAGAAGGGATGAAGTGGGAAGCTGATTATTGAACCCGTGTGGAAGAGGAGGCAGTCCTTGAGCTAGAATCAAATGATTCTCCTCTTTCCATTTGGTAAGCACTTCATTAATATCAAGTGTGGCCTAATATCTCTCTTGGAAATGTGTTCAGACTGTTCAGACATGGAATGTGTCATTGGGTCTGAACCGTCTATCACATGTTGGTTGAGGAATCTCTCTCTAGATTCCAACTCTGCAATTCTCCTAGCCATATCCTCTTGGAAGCGCCTTTCTTGGGAGTCACCAGCATCATCATGAGTAGGTGTAGCCTTATCTTCTTCAAGATTTTGAGAAAAATCTTGCTTCTCCTCCTTTCTGCCCCATGATTCTACTATTTTCCCCTAGTTTAGGATCTCAAAATTAGAATTTTGCTCCTGTGAATAGGCAACAACTTTGTTTTCTCCAAGATCTTGGGGCTCCTCCATAAGGTCTAGAATTTTGAACTCTCTTTCATGAATCAGACTCATCCTAGCCTCTAAATCTTCAATTTGTTTGGCTAGATTATCCTGAAAGAGTCTTTCTTAGAGGTCACCAGCATCATCCTCTTCAAGGCTCTATGCTGGTTCTTGGCATTCCTTGTTCTAACTCGGAATCTGCACATCATGTTGAAAGACTTGGGGAGGTTGAGGAATGCTAGGAAGAGACTGTTGATGCACTAGAAGAGTCCCTAGAAGAGGGATGTGCTAGCTCCTTGTATTTTCCCCAATGGAAGATTGACAATATAAGGAATTAAGAATATTGACATCCATTGGGGGTTGCTCTAATGCCCTCTGATGTTGGAAATCCAGGCACACAAGATTGAGAGTAGATGTATCAGACGAGCTGGAGTGAGCAAGTGCTATCTGATAGAAAGGATTTGGTGCACAAGAGGGGGCTTTCTTTAGAATAAGAGGGGGCACATAAGGCTGACTGCCTTGAATAAATGTATTTCTCTATTTTGCTACCTCCTCCTCCATGGATTGCAAGGCCTGAGCTTGTCTAAACAAACACTCCTCTCTATATATCAACTCTTGCTGATATTCATATCGCTCCTCTAGTCTATCAATCTCTAAGGCCACTTCCCCTATTGTTGTAGGGAAACTAGGAAAGTTTCTTGAGGGGATTACATGAAAATTTTGAGTCTGATTGAAGTCATATGAAGGAATACAAGGTCCATGATTTTGTGCAAAGGAATTATACATACAAAAAGTGATTTTTGATGGCACCAAGATGCTTAACCAGCTGATTCAACTCAGAGTCACCATTAGTGTTAATGCAAAAGCCTCCAAAGGCTAGTTGGTTGAAAAACATGCCAAAATATTCTTCAACTCTTTGGACAAAACATGTCTTAGTGAGTCCCACTAGGCATGCCAAAAACTATTAACATAGAAGATTACACCCTTGGTAGGAGGCTGAGCTCCTACCTTCCTCACGCAATAATGGAAACTCCCCTCTCCCCTGTGGGACCAGCGAAGCTGGAGGGGAGAGTCTCTAGATGAGGGCTAGCTCCCTCTGATGTATCTTTTAGGTCTTAGTTTCTCCTACTGTTAAAAAATGAAAAAAGGGGGGCATGAAAAGGGAGAAGGAGATGCTAAAAATAGAACCTAAGCCTAAAAAAAGTAAAAGGTGATACACCATAGAAGTTTGATCTACTCCACCTGAACATACACTTTCCACTGAGAACCAACTCCCATACAATTCATCTGACATGAGAAAACCTTCTGCATCAGTGGGTCAGGGGTCTGTGGAGATACAGGGAGGAAATAACTACTAGAGGTGTTCTGAGACACACTACAATAGCCTATCCACTTCACCTATACTCCTCTAGGGACACTTTTGATAGACTTGTAAAAGGAAAATCAAAAATGCACCAAACATGTTAAAATCATTTTGCAAAAGCATTAAGAAAATGACTTAACACAAAATCAAGGCATAGACACATACTAAAGATGCAAAATTTAGAATGGAGGTAAAAATGCTAAGTTTCAATTTAAGTTAAAATTCTGGTAGAGCTCTGCCTTACAAGCCTGAGAGATTTTTGGGCAGAGTTTTGCCTTAAGGCTGGGAGTCGATCCTTTCTCAAATGAGAAATTTTTACAATATATAGAAAGAGGAAGAGAACTTGGCACTTCCTAGGAAATATTTTGGCACCCTTTTCTGCCAGTGACCCATGTGCATTCTGAACCTTGGGAAGAGGAAGCCACTATCACTAATGTCATTCTTCTAGAAGAGGCCTGCTGGAACCATGTTGTACAATCACCAAAATTGACTTTAGCATTTAAGCATTAATGTCAAAACATGGTCGCACCTCTTTTTTTCAAATAGACTATAGTTTATCCCCTCTTAAATTTCAACTTGGAGAAAAATAGGCCATGCCACTCATCTGGCAATAACTCACCTTCCCTTTGCCACTTGAATTGCTTTGTCTTTTCTGCTCCTTGTCTTCTTCTTACTCTTTCAGCCCTCGAGGGTGATCTTCTGGTAGGTCACTACAATCCTTGGGTTCTTTCCATGGTTGGCACTCAGAAGTTTAAAAACAAATGACTACCTCACTGTGTTAAAATTAACATTCACGCAACCATCACCCAATGGCTAGTTCATCTCCTTGAAAATGATAGCTTTCGGGACATCACCGTCCTTGGCAAAATGTCATCGGGTCTTTTCTACAGTCTTCAATGTTTCAGGCTTTTCCCCATGGACAAAAAGTCTATGGGAATTGGCCACTTTGTGTTTTCCCTATGCTAGTAGCCTTTTTGAACTGAGCTTCCCCCAAATTCCTTCAGGCCTTTTGTCGAAAGGAATTCCTTCAAACAAAAAGTCTGAAAGAATTTGGCCTCAAACAAAAATCTGAACTTACCCTTCAGCTACCTTTCCTTTGAAGTGCTTGCCCTCCACAAGGTCTTTTAGACTTAGAAACTGCCCTTCACAAGGGCTTCTAAACCTAGCATTACCCTTCAGCTTTGGGACACACCCTTGAACCAAGTCGTTGAATGAACCCATTGAACCAAAATTGGTTCAACAGTTCAATCAGTTCAACGGTTCAACACCGTGCACCGAGCTGATTAAACCAAGCTTTTAAACTTGTTGATGAACCAAAATGCATTGAACCAAAATATTGAACTGACACATTGAACCAATGCATTGAACTAGTCTGTTGAATCAGTTTAACAGTTCAACACTGTGCGCCGATGAACTGATGCCGCTAAATCAACTAAGTAAGCTGAATGGTTGAACCCATTAATTGAACCAAGGCATTGAACTAAAAATTTTGAACCCACTAAATGAACTAAAGCCATTTGAACCAAGCAATGAACCAATGTTGAACCTAAAGCTGGATGAACTCAAGTGGTTGAACCAAGTGCTGATTGAACTAGCGAAGCGTTGAACTTAGTGGTTGAACCAATCTAAAGCATTGAATCGGTTCATGAACCAAGGCCGATGAACTTATGCAACTTGAAATTGACTCGATCTAAATAGCAAGGGAAGAAGGGGACCGATTTTGGCTTGTTGGGAAAAAATGGTCAATATTTACCACCCCCTTCCTCAACCTATGGGTCTATCATTTAGACCTACTACCCAGGGAGCTAAATTGATCTAAAAACCATTCTCTAAACTAGTTTAGAGATTAGAATTTGTTTCCAACCCCAACATAGATCAGGCTACCTTTTGGTAGTAACTAGGTCCCCCTTATATTACCAGGCCTCAACCTCAAACCCTTTCTTTAGTGGACCAACCCATTACTTCTATTGACCAACCTATTACCATATCTACCCAACCAACCAAAACCTCCACTCATCCAACCAAAACCTCTACCCAACCAAATAAGACCTCTACCAATCCAACCAACCTCTAACCACCTAAGTCAACCAAGACCCAAATGGGCAAACCCTCTTTTATCACCATAACTAACACAACCAAAATCCTTGGTACCCTCCCTACACCAAGCCTTAGTCACCCATCTATGAAAGTGGACCTAACCCTTTCAATGGCACCAACCAAGTACCAAACCAAAGAAACCAAATAATTCAAACCATATAAAGGCTTGAAGCCCCTAATTTTACCCCCCTTAACCTTGCCTTGTATTTTTGGACCTCATCCCTCTACCTTGAGCAAAAATCCCCTCATCTCTACCAAAACTCCACCACCTCTTTTGGTCACACCTTCACAATTAATTTTAGATGTACCTCTCTTCACCACACCAAAAATACCTAGGCTAACTACCTTGTGATCCTCTACCTCTAACTCATTGTCCTCCTTATCTAAATTGAAGCACTAACCAAACACACCACTTTATCTAAATCACTTATCACCATACCTACTCCTAAATAGCCTTCTACCCCAACCATTAAAGCAATGACCACTACACCTTTACCACCTTTAGTTGAATCCTACTTGGCCATTTCCTATATTTTATTTCAAACTTCTCATTTGGCTTTGCCCCCCATTACACCCTTTGAACCTATAGCTTTAAAACCCATCTGGTATAATGACTACCACGTGTTCTTATCATAGGACATTGGGCAATGATACAAAGAACTAAAAATCTATCTAAACTACTATCCACTCATTTTATGATGAGGATGATATATTAACAGATAAACCTCCTATGGGACCCATTCTATTCCAACCAACAACCATACCTTTCCAATTCTTACCTACCCCTCCACTCTCACCTAAGAGTGAAGATGAGTTTGACCAATCTCCTACCCTAACCTCTCCTTCTATCCATACTATATGTAATGTCCCCATTTTTGAATATCAGTTCGTAGAAGGTTTAGCATATTCTTGGTTCTCGTAGGCTAATGAGGCATGGTGAGAGAGTCATTTTTGCAATCACTTGGTGATTACCTGGCTCAGTTTTGATTCGAGTAAGATTTTCCACTATATTTCATTATTATTTTTATTTATATAAAATCTTATTTTATAATTTAATATTTTAAATATTATTTTATTACGGATGACCTCTTGAGGGAAAGCTTAAATAGACCTTGAGGTCTCACCATTTGGGCATCCAGAGTTGTTGAATTGTTGTGTTGGTGAATTTCTTGAGTATTTTTGGAGCTGAGTGTCTGCAGATAACCAGATTGTCACTAGGAATGAAAACTCCCATTGATAGTGATTTTGAGGGTGTGCAATATCACTTGAATTATTGCAGTTGGAGGTGATACTCCAGTCACTTTGTTTGGGCAATAATTTGTGGCCTAAGGCCAATTTTTGAGATTATTATATTGGAGCCGATCAGCCTTGGAGAGATCTTATTTGAGGTGTCAACCAATTGGCTGGGAGAATCTGAAATCTTTATGCCAAGTTAGAAATAATAGGGGCACAAATAAACCTTCTCTCCATTTAGCTCATACTGGCAGCGATTTACATATTGGGGTGCATCATTCCTAGGATTTTATGGTAGGGCCAATTAAGCCTTGAAGTAATTTGATTGGAGGAGTCAGCGGTTTGATCAGAGGACCCTAGAAATTTTGACATCAAGTCTGAGGTGTAATTTGACCCCTTTTTCCTATTCACCAGAGTCACCCCAGCAGCAATTTCTATTTGGTGAGTGGAGCGTGACATTCCAGGGGTTCGGCTGAAGGCATCTGGTATTTTTGGGAACTTGGAAGCTGCTAGATTAATTCATTATTCCAAATCTGAGACAAGGGTGACTTCCTCAAAATCCATGTGCATATGGTTTCCAACTATCAAAATTTTTATTGTTTTTTTAATTTGGACAGAAAGCCATCTCCAATCAGGTTCATTTTGAAATTGTTAAGCATTGTATTTTTGGTGTTATAAATTTCAGCTGTAGGTGTGCGTTATACCAACATTATTATATTTTGTAATCCATGTAAATTCCAAGGGTATTGGCCATATTACAAGAGCATTGTATTATAAATTTCATTGTAATTAAGGAGATAATAGTTGCTGGTGTCATTTGAGGAATTCAATTTCATTTTCTTATCAGCTAGTTAGTTTACATACCAACTATTTGTAAAAATGCCAGTTGGTTGTAGGTGTTCATTTCTCATGCTTAAATCACATGTATGCATGGAATATTGCCAAAATTAGTCACACATTCATGTTAGGTCATTGTTTAGACAATCTAGAGTCTTTTTGCAAGCATTCTTAATGATGTTAAGTAAAGGAAAGAGCCAGTAAAGCAAACTAAAATGTTATATCAGTCATATGACCCTTGTATGAGAAGTGTTTGATAAAATTCCCAAGGCCAAAAATCAAAAAATTTCAATCAGATTTGAGCAGGGTCATTACACTATCAATGTGGTCACAAGATCATAGTAGAAGGATAAGGGGAAGGCTAAGGTTTCCATTCCATGGATGTATCCATCTTCAACCTTCCAACCAACCCACACCCAACCATCTCCATCTTTGACCAAACCCAAGGTGTCTATTTTAGGTGCTTCTAACCCTAACCCCTCAGAATCTATCAAGAGAGTTATCCTCAAGAAATTCACTAGACCACAGTGAATATTAGCTTATATGAATTTATATCTACCTCTCCCCATTACCACCAAGCACTAATAGAGATTTTTCAATCCATTAAGGTTCAACCCAAATACCCTCAACCTCTAGTAGCCTTTATTGGTACCATTCAAATTTCCAACCTTGTTACCTTTAAGGATTCTAAAATACCTTCCATCCATCTCAAGGAACCAGATCCACCTCTCTTTATTACTACTTACATCAACTAAACCTGAATCAAATGGGTCATGATTGATGGGTGAGCTAGTATTAACATCACTTCCTCCGATGTCTATAACCAACTCAACTTGTTAGATAATGTCATGTCTAAAACCTCATTTATCCTTTGATCATTTAATGATACCATGGCCACTACCTTAAGAACTATCATCCTTCATATCTATTTAGGACCCCACACACTCCCTAAACTTTTCTATGTAGTGAAAGGTGAATTTTAATACAATGTTTTTTTGGGATGACACTAGATCTGCTCCATGGGTTGTGTCCTCTCCATCTTGCACTATTGCATTAATTTTGAACATGAAGGTGAGATCATCACCATCCAAGCTGACCCAAGTCCTTTCTCAACATGAAACATGACCTATCACCCCAAAGATGTCTTCATTCCCCCATCTAGCACATCCTCAGTTGCCAAAACCCAACCTTTAACCACCAAAGTAAATATCATATCCCCTTTCACCAAATAGGCATCGACTAGTTCTTTTATCCTTTCAAACCAAATCCCCACCATGGATCTTTTGGAATCAACATTGAATCATCTTTCACTAAGGGATTATCACCTTTTATCTATTGATGCTTTCCCTACTCATGAATATGGGAAACTCACCAACTAGTCAAGATATGACCCTAATTTTGGAACTATCATTCCCTTTAGACCTCCCCACTGTTAGATCCATTTTTTCTATGGGGGACTCAACAAATATGTTGGTGCTTCTACCACCTCTCTTCCATCTCAACCATTCACCACCAGTTTCTCTTAACTAGATAAACCAAGCTTCACCAAGACATACCTCCATTGGTTTACTTAGAAAGGCTTTGGTTTTGGGTGATATGAGCATGGCCCACATGAATTGGTAACCATTGAAACTAATAAACCTTATGAGAAGCACAGACTTAGTTTTATCCTACCTAGCAAGAAGCAACCCAAGCCACCCATCATTACCATTGTTGAGGAAGATGTCCATTCCCCACCAACCTTACCTCCATTTACATGTGAGGATGATGACATTATCCCACCTAAATTTTTTTTCTTCAACATGATCAACATCAAACCCCTAACATATCAAAAATAAGGGGTGACCGTATCCATCCCTTTGACCCATCTTGACATGATAGGATAAGACTCTCCTATCATTAACACCATCCAATGTCAAGATGATGATTCTATTCTCACTTATATTGGTGCCCCAGATTCCTCTATCCATAAATCCCTTCCTTTTAGGACCTAGACCATGTTAAATAAATCCACCATGGATATCAACTTGGACACTCTAAACAACCCCTAAATTATCAAACTTGGCCAATCATTGAATTCTAAGGAGCTTCAAGATTTCACCTCTTTCCTCCAAGACTATGTTATGACCTATATCTTCCATGACCTTATCCATAAGATTATCAAGGACTATGTGTATGACCTTCTTAGAAAATCCAAACTCTAAAAAGATCACTTGGTTATTCTTAAGATCATCTTTGAACACCTTATCCATTACCATGTCTACCTAAACCCCCAAAAATGAATTTTTGGGGTCTTGTCAGGAAAGCTTCTAGGTTTTATTGTCTCCCTTCATAAAATAGAAGTCGATCCCACCAAGATCAAAACCATCCTTGACATGCTTCCTCCAACCAACCTTAAGTAACTTTGTTGCTTTTAGGGGAAACTCCAATCTATTCATCATTTTATCTCCTAACTTTTAGACTGTTGTCAACCCTTCTACCACCTTCTAAAGAAATATGTGTCTTTTAAGTGGAATAGCAACTTCTAAAAGGCCTTTGATTCACTCAAATAAAACCTTTTTTCAGCACCTATCCTTACCCCTCCCAAGGATGACCAACCTTTCTACCTATATATCTTCACCACCAACCATTCCCAAGGGTAATGTTGGCTCACTGAGATGAGCATCATAGAGATCAAGCCATTTATTACATTAGTCACACACTTATAGAGTATGAGACTTGGTACACCCATACTAAGAAGCTTTGCTTAGATTTAATCTTTATAGGTACCAAACTTTACAACTACCTTCTTAACCATAAAATCTATATCATAACCAACACTAACCCACTCAATTATATTCACTCCACCCATACCAAAACTAATGTATGGCCAAGTGGTTCACGCTCTTATCAGAGTTTGATCTTGAGTTCCTTTAACAAAAGTAAATTAAATGGAAAGTCATTAGTGATCAATTAGTTGAGGCACCTTTAGCAAATAACCAACCTCCTCTTCTTGAGTTCCCAAATGAGTCCATCATGACCCTCTCTCAAACAGACTTCACCTATCAAGTCAGCATATACTTTATTGGATCAAAGTGTCAATGTGGTGGGGGAGAGATTATCATCCTTATCCCCTTTGATGATGAACCTCTCCCTTTATCCTCTAAGCTTGATTTTGAATGTACTAATAATATGGTTGAGTATGAATCCCTAGTGATAGGCCTTCAAACTACCTTAGCCCTTAGATTCAAAGTAATCAACATCTTTGGTAGTTCCCAACTAGTGGTCAATAAAATCAATGACTCTTACCACTGTAAGAATGATGTCTTGCAATAGTATAAGTAACTACTTGATGAACTCTTAGCATTATTTGAACACTACCACATCCAATCAACCCCATGATATACTAACAAGTTCATTGACACCATGTCTTCCCTTGCCTCTTATATACCATTTTAACCCTTGAATTCTAAGATATATGTCATTATCCATAGACTCACCCAGCCTTCTTATGTCAAACTTGATTCTCCTACTATTTTCACTGTGGAAGACACCCAACTTGACCTTTGGTATCATTAGACCTTTGACTATGTTAACCTTATCATAATTCCTTTTGGCCTCTCTAATAATAGTTAAAGATAATCTATTCAAATTACCTCACATTATACCATATTAGGAGGTATCCTTTATAAACATGGCTTTGATGGTCTTTTCTTATGTTACCTACGTAGTCATGAAACCTCTCATGCTATCATGGAAATACATGATGGTATCTATGGAGGCCACTTTAGTGGCCTCATTATATCTAAGCACATCCTTCACCTTTCTTATCAATGGCCTAACCTTAACCAATACTATTGTGATTACATGAAAAATTGTTCCAATTGTCAACTACATGCTAATTTACATCATGCACTTAGCCATAGTCTCCATGTTTTTGCCAAATTTTAGCCCTTTTCATAATGGGGTCTAGACCTCATTGGTGAAATTAATCCCCATTCCTCATATCAACACCACTTTATCATCACCATGGCTAAGTATTTTATAAAGTGGGTAGAGGTTATTCCTCTAGTCTCGACTAAAGTGGAAAATATTATCAACTTTATCAACCATCATATTACATGTCACTTCAGTGTTTCTCATAATATTATCATTAACAATGGTAAATATTGTAATAACAAGAAATTCCAGGGTCTATGTGATGCATTCATCATTAAGTTAATCTTCTCTTTTCCCTATCACCCTCAATCAAATGGATAAGTTGAGGCCTCTAATAAAACTCTTAATAACATGCTAACTAAAATGGTCAATGCATCTAGTTGATATTGGTATCTACACATCCCATTCACCTTATGGGCATATTGTACTAGCATTATAACCCCTAAGAGTGCTACCCTATTTTATCTTATGTTTGGAGTATAGGTTGTATTACCTCTTGAAGTCCAAATCCCATCCCTTTGCATATATTTATAAGAGTTTATTTTTTAGGATGATTACCATCAACATCATTTATCCCAACTGGAGCTACTTTATGAGTGTCATTTATTAGCCCTTACCCATCTCCATGTCTATAAATAGTGCATCAAGTGTGCCTATAACAAACACTTTAAAGTGTGAGAATTCAATATTGGAGATCTTGTCCTAAAGGAAAATCAACATGTCACTAATATGGATAAAAGCAAGTGGGGTAAGTTTGCTTTCAATTGGCTCAAACCTTATATCATAACCCATAAGTATGGATCAACATCTTAACAATTATATTTTATCAAAGGCCACCCATAACATGAGCCCTCAATGCTTTTCATCTACGTCAATTCTTTTCTTAATAAAGATCAAGTTCACCTTTTGTCTAAGTTAAGTTCATCCTTTCCTATCTACCTATATTCCATCTCCCTATTTTAGGGGAAACTGATTAAAACCAAATCATGTGATTATCTATCATTAACATAGCCTTATCTTAAAAAATGGGTATTATGGCTCTACCTATGACATGGTTCTCATGGTACTTTCCACACCTTCACAAGATAGATTCTTATGGTCATTGTCACCTAAACCTCTTTACACCTAATCAACCTTCTTGTGATTTTAGTTTTTCCTTCACAAAGGTGAACCCTTAAGCCTATCTTAGCTAGTATATGTCAAGCAAGATTAAAATAAATAAAAATTAAAAACCCCTATCATTATCATTCATGGGTCATTCTTAGCATTCATAGATTTCTCCCTTGAAGGATAGTTGTTGAATCCATCTACTATATCCAAGGCCTACCCAATAACATGTTGATTTAGCCATATATATACAAGGTACTACTATGAATATGGTAGCCACATGTGTAGTACTAACCTATAATGGAAGTGTCAAAACATAAGGTGGAATGTTCCCTTGAAGGACAGCTATCAAAAAGCATTAAACATAGGTAACAAACTTAGACCACTCCCTTGAAGGATGGTTGAGAAAATCATTTTTTCAAAAACATATCAGTTTCTTAGAATTTTCTCATATCAATTAGCTTCCCATTTACAATAATAAAAAAAAGACCCATTATCAAAATCATAACAAAAACAAACAAATTTGGAAAGCTATAATTTACTCAAACAACACAATAAAGTGGAAACCATAATCAGATATCACAAGTAGACTTCTTGCATCGATCGATCTACATCATTCAACATATACTTGCTTATACTGATGCTTTAGACACCTACAAAAGAGGCATGCTAATCTCACAAGAAGGTTCCATTTTCACCCATCTCCCCTTTACTCACTATAAGTAAGAAATTTTTTAGATTACTTAACAATATGTGGACAAGACACCTTTTTAACCAACTAATTAATGATAATGTGAAGCATACAAAGGGCTTATGTTTATTAAACTAATCCAACTTTGGTTTTGCTTTAGTCCTTGTCAATGAAGAAGCATCGTTCTCTCTTCTTATCCTATCATGACTAGTTGATATTTTCATTATGATTTTTGTCTCTTGATTATATTCTTTGGTCTTCCGTCTAGTGTTATTAACTAAATTACCTCATGTGTATAATCTTAAAACTTAACAACAGTCATAATCATAATGAGCATAATAACACCAAAGCATTCATAAGCAATTAAACTAACCAACAATTTTTCCATCACATGTCTAAATATAAAATAATGTAGTACATACTCATTAAAATTTAGGATGTCATAGGCATAATCATAAATCAAAACTAACTCATGCCTAATTAAGCCTATATCAGTGTCTAGCATCCATAATATAAGCATAATCCATGATCACATATAAGCATCATCCATAAGCATTAATATCAACATCAAACCATAAACCATAATCATGAACATGAACATAAATAATGATCATATGTATAACTCATGAGTCAAATAACATGATGTGTACAAGCAGATAGACATGTCTCTCTCTCAAAATGTACATCTCACCAAATCGGCTCATAGACTAGAATCAAAATGATATATAAAATGTCATAATTTGTTATATCTACGCCCTAGGGACACCATTACCTCTTAGAGCATTGATGGATCTTGGTGCCTATCCACTTGTTGTTCTTATTGATCCCCCAATTGTCCCTATTTGTCTAAATACAAATGTTACACACTACCCTGGTGTCACCACACTAGCACCACCTACCAAGCTAGCCCTATACTTACCCCATTAGAGCTCTTGTGGATACTATGTCAAAACTATGGCTTCATAGTACCATAGGTCCTCCACTATATCTAGGTATTGTGTCATGGGGATGGTGCTTGATTTGTGTTAATATTGCTCCTCTCTACCTCAAGCAGTCCCACTCTTGGGTCACCAAGCTTAGTGATGTCCTAACCTGATCCCTCTCACCTATCACGATAGTAACCTGACCTATAGTATAACAATCTAACCCTATAATGTGGCCACTTACCCCTGTAGTGTTGTAACCTATCCTCATGTAGTGGCTAAATTTGTTCCTACCTATCCATCATGGCCAATTAGATCTACAACCATAAACCTCACACCTCCATCATCCCCTCCAATGTTTAAAGCTACATATATGGTCTGATAATATGTCATGTACCCATCTATAAACCTAGAATCATCTATTTGTGCCCTAGTTGGTAGCTCCTCATAGTCTAGTAGTATAGGCATAGGATGTGGGTCTAACAATAAGATATATGAATCTTCTCACATGTACCTAGGGAATAGACTTGCAATTCCCTATATTAGGCCAAACTATCTATGTACCCTATCAAATTAGATCAACTCAACCTCCTCATCTTACCTATTGAGTATCTATTTAAAACTCTAAAGGGAAAGTGTTTGCCTTTTGTAGCTAGGCCATACTAGAAACTAGACATAAGGCCTCCAAGTTATGTTTTCTATCACTAGTACACTAAGTGCACCCTTGAACCACTCCATGTCATGATCACTACCTCCCACACCAAACATAGAAAAATCCCCTCTCCACCACATGAATCCAATGAGTAACTCTATCTATCTAAAACTTGCCCATAGCAATCCAATTAACCTTAGCACCTAAATATACTTATAGGCCCATCAATGTAGAACCAAGTTGACATTGATCCCATACCTCCTATAGGCCCTAAACCCCCACAGTTCCTTGTATATCTATACTAAAATAATAGACACCCAACCAAATAATGTCTACCCCAATAATAGCTTGACCAAAACCCCTAATAGAAAGTATGCAAACCTTTTATTGCTCAAGTCAAGAAGTGTAAAACATGTAATAGCAATCATAAGTATGGTCATAAGTCTCCTCTCACTTGGATCTCTCTCATTTAAAGCACTGTACCTAAACCCCCCAGCATGCCATCTAACTCGATCACTCTCATCTTCGTATAATAGCTTGATGTGATCATCCTACTCCTTACACTCTATATGGTAGATCAGATTGCCTCAAAGTAAAAGTTAGGTGATCCTATGTATGTCCTTAGGCAAGATATTCACCTCTTTAGTCGATAATAAAAAGGTGTTCATATCAGGATCCCATCTCTTGATGATTTCTATGACCATAGACACATCTTGAGGCACATGATGATAGTGCCTCATGTATTCCAACCTAACCTCTTCCATATGGGCCCAATCAGTTAGGGTCATCCTCTACTAGATATTGGAAAAGATACATGGCACTTGATCACGTATCTATATCTACTTTGTGGCTTGCACCAACTCAGAAACATGACTTAGTCATGTACACCATTTTCATCTATCCTACCCCTTAAGTAACTGGCCTATTTCCTTTTCCATTCTACCTATCTACCCACTACTTGCTAGGTTTGTCCTATAAACCTTCAATGCAAACATATACCAAACAAGCAAATGCCTAACTTGGCCTTAGCATTTTTTTAATCCTTTCCAAGCCTATTTTATACCTTTATTGACCATCGATGGTCATGGTGACCACTAATTATTAGGCAACCTTTTTTCTAAGGATGTTAACCATCAATGATCGACCTTGACCATCAATGGTCACTACGGGTATTCTAAAGCTGGAACACCCAAAACCTGTTCTACACTAAACACCACCCAAATAATAACCCAAGTAGTATAATAAGCTCACCTAGCACCTACCCCATCCAAATTACCTACTTACCCCCTCCATTCCTTATTTTACCTATAAATTTTCCCAAAACCTACCAAAACCCTAACTAGGGCATATAAAAGCCAACCCAAGCATTTTGACCTACCTCAATCTCCCCACCTAATGAAAATGCATAAAGTTATGCTTATCTAGTAAAATGCATAACACCCCCTACCTCATTTAATGACCACCATCATGGAGTTAATCATAGGCCTACCCATCCTCATCCATGATCACATGTTCCCTACATCCTAATTGGTCCACTAGGTAAACTCTTCACCTCAGTAAACACTCTCAACAAACACCTTCGCCACTATGTGTCAAAATCACTAGAGCTCCAAGTCAACACAAGAAAAAGTAATAATGTGTAAAAAGTGATTCCATTTTCACTTTTGACTGTGAACTTTTAGGGTTTCTACCCTAACCATTGATGGTCAAGGTGACCGTTGATAGTTTCCCTTGGGCACCTTGACTACCAATGGTCAGGAGACCCACCTTGTTAATTTCACTAAAGAAAACCACCTTTTAGCAAAGCCAACCTAGTTTTACCCACCCATAGAGACTACCTTCTCCACCCAATTGACCACCTTGTCACCTTATCATTAGTCTATTTTGGCCCAACTAGCGTGTGTTTTATGACATTCTTTACTTAGTCCTTTGATCATAGTGATAACATTGTCATATTAAACCTTTTGAACTTGTACCACCTCATACTTAACTGACCTACTAATGTCTTTTTGGGAGCACTTCCTACCTTCGATACCCATGACACTTGACCTATTTATATTTTCATTGAGAGCACTTACTACCTTGGATACCCATGAAAACATTAACCTTATCTAGGATACTAATATGTGTACCTAGCTGCCATGCCCAATTTCAATCATGTGATACATTGGTTATTTATCTTTCTAACACTAACCTTTATTATTATAAACTATAGTAACTTAGTCTTTGCATTATCTCAATTATCATACCTTTTTTCATACATTTCATGTTTATTTATGCTTTAGTTCCCAACCTATCATCCACCTTCATGATGTCTACATTTGTCATCACCTTCACCCACCTTATTAAACCCATACCTAATTTTTCTTTACCTCATCACCTCTAAGTTTGAGGGGGAATACCTCCTCCCATGCTCCAGGAAGCCAGACATTGGACCAGTATCAGTTTTTGTTTTAAAGCTTATTGATTCAAGTTGCATAACAACAAGGTGTAAAATGTAGACACCAAAAATCTACACACTATGATTCCAAATGTCGAAGCACACCTAGGCAGCCTTAGGACCCCCATGGGACCAATTCAACCCTCTGACCCATAACTAAGCCTAACTCATAGTCAGTTTGACTAAACTAGCTTAACCCTAGCTTTTACCTATTTTAACCCTTCAAACTGCCAATAGTCAGGTTGACCACTGATGGTCACTTTAATCATTAATGGTCAGGGTACACCTCCTCAACCACTAACATACCAACTCACTTGTCTTTATTTTATAAAAATAACTCATCTAAATATAGTTACAAATCATTGCATATGTGAGTTAAAATTATGAAGCCTAGTTCACGTCTTATTGCAACTCTCTTGCCTTACCTATAAGAAGAGAGGAGCAAAGAGGTGAAGAGCATCTATAAATATAAAATTTTTATCAAGAGCTTGTGCATCTAGAGTTCCTTTGTTTTTTAGGTCAATCATCATTAGCAATTTAATGAACTATCTACTATGTCAAAGATCCAACTTGTCACCATAGCTCTGCCAAAGTGCCAAGTACCATTACTCTATCAAAGTCATGCTAGACTCCACCAACGATTCAACCACCTCAAACATCCACCCAATCCATTTTTTTCAAGATAAGTATTTGGTCTTTAGTATTCCATTACTTTATTTGCTTTTTGTATTCATCCCAACACCAACCCATCTCTCAAGAATCTACTTTTTGATCCTGTTAATCAATCTATTATCAAACCTAGATCTATCCATAGTAATCATCAATGGTTGTCTCAACCATCAATGGTTGTCTCAACCATCAATGGTCTATCCAACTATTGATGGTCACTTTGACCACTGACAATGACCTTAACTATCAATGATCAACCCAACCACCAATAGTCACTATGGTAGCAAATTCTAGCAAGCTATTTTTACCTACCTACCCCCAACTAAACTTGATTCTTTGTGTTCTTTCTTGTTTAGAGACCCCTTTTTTATTTTCTAAAGCATACCCCAACCATCTAATACTTGTATAAATTAGCTTAATCACTATTTTTGGATTCTCTGAAGCATACCCCAACCATCTAGTACTTGTATTAGTTAGATTAATCATTATTTTAATCATTTATATTCCATTTCTTAGTAATTATTTATGGTGTTTAATTTTATTACCTTATGATCATTGATGCAAGTACTTTATATTCTATTTATAAGCTTAATTATTTAAAATGTGTAGATTGATAGCCCCCAAAGAAATTCTTACTTCCAAGATCTAGTTATCACTAGGAAATCCACTCAATTATTTGTCTAACAAAAAAAATTGCTTTAGTGTTTTATTATCTGCAGGTCATCCTCCCAAGCCAAATAGGATCTCTTCACAATCTTCTGATTCAATGCGTGCATAATCAAACAAGCTTTTCAACCATACCCATATTTAGTTTCTCCTTTTCCCTTTTTGAAATAAGTAGAAATTTAGTGAAACAATATGAAAGTCAATTTTTCACGTATAGGCATATTTAAGAAACCATAGGTGATCATTTCCCTAATTTTCCTATTTTACAATAGATGACAATAATGCTAATCAATCTTTCCCTTTTGGGTGTTCCTATCCTTCACCAGTTTTAGTCACACTTCTTATGCCACTTATAAAATTAGTCTCTAATTATTGTTTTCAATCATCTATTAGTTTAACACAGTGAAATCATAGACAATAAATAGATAAGTATTTTTTTAATTTATAGTTATTTTTCTTTCATTCAATTTTAAAAAGTTTGTCAATTTTGATACTTTGATTTCATTCTACTTGTTGCAAGTTGTTTTAATCATTTAATTTATTTCAAATTAGTTAATCTTGATTAGCATTAATGCATTTATTATTTCCAAATTATGATTGTGATGTAATGATTTGGAATAGAAATCAAACAAGGCAAGCTAGAATGGAGTTCAACCAAAATCACTAATAACAACTCCAATTCACAACAAAACCTATGATTGGACAAGGTAGATAAAAAGGAAATAAAATATAAATTAAAATGTGAAATTATACGAATAATAAATTCAATTTACCTCCAAATTAAAAAAATAAAATGCTCCTTGGACGCTTGAATGTAGGATTATACCTTGGCTCAATACTTGGACAACATGTTGGCTATGAATGACTGATTTATTTGGAAAAAATGATAACACAAAATATTTACCAATGAAGCTCTTCCATTTGCATGGAGATGAAGAAGAATATAAGAAGATGATGAGAGAATTTCCTAGGAATATAAAATTCTTAGAGAGCTATAGAGGAGTTTGGAAGATTATAGACTGTTTGGAAAATTATAGAATCCATTAGATATAACTAATGATAATTGGTGACGATTAGATGTATGATTTGTGATAGGATTTGTAGGAAAGAGTGGGGTATGTACAAGTAAGTGGGGGATGAATTAAAAATAATAAAATAATAGATACGAGTATATTAGTGATAAGTGACACGTGATTATAAGAATTAATTAGGATTTGGGATGGTATAAGGTTTGTATGTGAGTGTGAAATGAAGGGAATGATAGACTAGGACTATGATAAATGATAATATAGTGTTAAGTAGTGAAATTAGTATTTGAAATTGACAATGACATAGGAGTGAGCATATTTGGATGTATACACTGATAAAATAGAAACTTTTTTGTATAATAGAAGGGAGGGAGATCCTCATATGCCCCCAATTATTATAGGAGAGATTCATTATTAAAAAACATATAATTTCCACATTTCTATCAAAACCATGTCATCGATGAAGTCGTGATTGTTAGAAAATTAACCTTAATTTAGGTCTTTCCTATAGATTTATAGGTTTATCCTAAGTCTCATGTGTGTGTACATTTATTGTATTTATAAATTATTTTTTTATTCTACCCTTTTGAGGTGTCACTCACCTCTTTTGTGCACTTGTTGTATTTGGAGTTACTTTCATGTAACTCCTCTTCCCCCACATGGAACACATATCCTCTCTAGTTGTAACAGGATTAGGGACACATGGAACACATGATAGAACTTGCATTTGTAACTCCTTATTCCTTTTAGATCTATTTATTAAGCTCTTATCTTCCTAATTCTTCATGTTCATGTGGTACAATCTTGATCTTTATCTCTATCTTGTGTCCCTGTGATGCTCTTTGGTCTAAAGCCATCCTCTCTCATTCTTATCCCCTTATGCTATTGTATTATGAGTGATTCTTATCACAAGGCTTCTTAATAGATTATGGGGGTTTTTACTATTCGATGATTTCCCCACTTGTCACATTTACCTCAAATTTATGGTTTTTTCTACCTTCTAAGGTAATATTTTTCATTTACTTATTTTCAACATTTGATTTTTGGCATATCCTAATAATAATCCATCAATTATAGTGTTCATACATGATGCACTTCTTGTACAAGATTAGATTTTGGTTTAAATAAATGTATACAAATATTCCATCTTTTTTCTAAGTTTTCTTATTAACCTTTGAATTATCTATATTTTCAAGTCCTTATTTATATTTATGATCATATGGGGATACAGAGCTAACAATATGGTGTGTTTGGTTTCCTAATCCTTTCCCATTATATCATAACTTTTGTAGATATTTTAATCTAAAACCATATTATGTCCAATTCATTACTTGTAGTAGAATATTAGCATTAGTAGGTTTAGACATTGTCCCATCATCATTCAAAATTGGAAAACCAAATTCTTGAGAAAAAGTGTGTATATGGGGTATATAATTTATCATAGGTCATGTCATGGCATAATGATTGAAAGGCTTGTGATCCAAAGGAAAAATATATACATATCCCTTATGACTAAATTTGAGACATACATGTAAGGTATAAGGGATTGCATTCATATCATGAATCCAAGGTCTACCAAATAGAATATTATAATTCAAATTGGGAATAACCTAACATATACTAGCTATTGTTTTATGACCCACAATGATATTCAATGTAACCATAATATAGAAGTCTAAAACCATAAAAATTTAAGGTGAAACCCTAAGGGAGTATATAGGGTTTATTGGGATCAAAAGAATGGTTGGGATATTTAGAATTTTATAACTTATTTTATATGAAATTATCTAAACAAGATAAAACTTGGATAATTAAAATTGTATAAGATAGATACTAAATTATGTAGATATATATGTAAAAATTAGATTGAGATTAAATGTACTATTTTAAGAAATTAAAAGAGGATAGGGTACTTATCTTATTCATTATTATCTTATGATCAGTGTTTATGCACCATCACTCAATATAGACTGAAATGGATATGTGGTTGCTCATCTTAGAAAACGAATTTTTAGAATCTGTCAAGATGTTACCAATAATGTTCATACACATCTGGTGGCTAAATGAGTTTGATGTATGCTATAACTATATTCTATGTTTTTTCTAGTCTATTCCACCATAGAGTGTTTGCACTTTCCTATCAACAAGTTTTTTATTTGATTTTAGATGCTCGGTCATGTGCATAGATTCATATTTATCCTTATTTCATGTTGAAACCCCTAGCTCCACTTTTAAACTTTTTTAGCCTGTAAAAAGGTATTATATAAATATGAGTTGGATATCCAAAACCACAACCCATTGAGTGGTTGAGCATTGCATACATTATAAGACTCAAAGAGGGCTCAAACTACTTGTATTTATCCCACATATGTTTATATTTTATCAATAATTATATGATAGATTGTTAAACAACATATTTAGCTTTCAACACTTGACAATATGAAACATTGACCTTATTTTATGTGTTCAAAATTTTCTTAGGGACTATTACTTTAATATTTTTTCCATAATTAGATGCTTAAGGATAGTGCCTCAATAATGTGAATATGTATTCCTCAATGTGCAATTATTTCTCCACGTGATCCTCAAGTGATAATTAAATGAGTGCTAGATAGGAATTGCCAAAGAATTGATGTGTTTATATAGATGACACTTTGGATAAATTTTTTTGATAACTAATATGAATAACATGTGGACTAATCCAAGGGAGGGATTTTAATTTGGTAAATATCCATTTGGATAATCTAAGACACTATCGATAAAGGAAGACGCTACCAATAACTAGTAGTGTTTGATTATTACCAGTATTTTTTAGAAGGAAAGTAATTTTGATCTAGAATATGGCAACAATCTGCTTAAGATAATATATAATTAAGGCACAAACTAGGGAGATTTGTTAGGAACCCATGTACTACCCTTCTCTTTGAATTATTAGTGTATTAGTCTCTATGGATGCATATGCTTTATAATTCATCCCTTTAGCATATTTGAATTATTCCACATACATGGGAATTAGTAGTTATTAGAATAGATTTAGTATTTAATTAAGTGTTGAAGCCCAATGAAGGCATTCATAAATATTATTTTATTGAACTTACTCAAAATAGGTTTCCCCCTTGAAGTGTCTTATGATCTAAGGGTTCTTTTGAGTTATTTTTGAAATTTCATTTCATTTTTTATTTATTTTTTGTAGTTCATAAATCTATGTAGAATGATCTTTGCATATGGTATTACAATACTTTCTCAACCTGCAAGTAGATTTTAGATATTTTTTTTAGTAGTGGCTTTCCAGGAGCTATGCCATTTATGAAAATATGTTTACTTGTCTTTGTTTTCTCCATATTTATTATAGGTTTGGATAAGGGTAAATACCCCTCCATATAACTATAGGAAGTACTTGGACATAATATCTAAAACTCATTTCAAGGAGTACCACAAGAACTTTGAAGTAGTTGGCCAATTGATAGGACCTACTAGTGAAAAGGGTAACAACCCCATCCTGATTGACTAGTTTCCACCTATGAGGTAAACCAAGAGCTATTGTTTAAGGGCAAATTCATGTCCAGAAAGTTTTTAGAG
Source organism: Torreya grandis (assembly GCA_037957365.1). NCBI lineage: Eukaryota > Viridiplantae > Streptophyta > Pinopsida > Cupressales > Taxaceae > Torreya > Torreya grandis. Next base: position 5,124,327 of record JARHVA010000345.1, on the reverse strand, counting down.
AGATATACTCGTTTAGAAAGCATTGGTGGCTAGAGAGGCTCCTTAAAACCCTTAGGTATCTAAATATACTTAGGGCCTATATCCAACATAAAAATTTTAGAAGACCAACAATAGATTGATCATAGCTAAGAGTAGTTGGTAATCACACACTTGTCAATAGACTTTTGGCAGGAGCAACCAAGCAGCAATCAATTTTTTTAAGTAATTTTTTTTTTTTTTTTGCCATATATGTCCCTATATAGTTATGTTGAATCTCAAATTTTACTTGAACACCTGAAATTCCATTTTTTACATTTTTTTCCTTGAGGGTCCATATCCAAATTCCACTTCTATTCATCAAAAATCTCAATTTTTTATTTTTTGAGTTCAGCCATAACTTCTTTAGTTTTTCCCTCTTAGAAACTTTCACACAATGTTCCTTTCCATTTTTTTCTCCTTTATCCCTCTTGAACAAATTTTCTAATTTTTTCATTATGATTTTGAAATTTCCCCTACCTTCATTAATCTGAACTAGGTGGTGCCAAAAGACTAGCAAAAGTACATTTACCACTTTTGATTGAGTCCAAATTAGAAAAAATCCTTAGTGATTGTGTCTTATAATGCATTTTTATATCCCTTGAAAAAAATACTAGTTATGGTATCCATCCATGCAAGCACAAAGATTATGGAGGAAGAAATCACAACTTTGAAAACCCAAGCCACTGACTTAACCATTATGATGCTTGGACTAAAATACATCAACAGAATAACCTCTTTCTCAATAAATTAGAGTATTATTTAGATAATAGTTTCTCTTATCCCACACATCACATGGTCCCAAGATAAAATTTTCATGGTTTAATGGTATAGATCCTATAAGATGGATCTATCAAGTTGAGAAATTATCCAACCTTCACAATAATTATTCTTTAAATAAAATCCCAATTGCTTCCCTCTACTAGGAACAAAAAGCACTCCAATGGTACCATTAGTATCTCAAGTCAAATGATGAACCCAATTGGAAAACATTTGCATCCTTACTTCTGGGCATGTTTAGTCCCTTGGAATTTGATGAATTTATAGTATCTCTCATCAAACTCAAGTAGATAGGCACCATTCATGATTATCAAATTGAATTTGAGAAACTAGATAATCACATTGAAGCATTATCAGATGACTTCTTCGAGAGTTATTTTATTAGTGGCCTCAAAGAGCTAATTTGCTCAGAGGTGAAAATGTTTCATCCCAACAACATGATCGATGCCTTGGGTCTAGCTAAGTTAGCATAAGATAAACTCCTAGTGCAACATTGACTTCCCACTTTCCCATCTGTAAAGAACACAATGAACCAGTGGCCAATCACAACCACACCGGTCAAATGCCTTACTAAGGAAAATATGTGGGATCTTAAAGAGAAATTATTATGTTATAATTATGATGAAAAATGGGTTAATGGTCATAAGTGTGTCACATAAAATCTTTACTTGTTAGATGTGCAATCACTGTGAGATCAAGAACTGAGCCCGATATCCAATAATTCTAGGATGCTCAAGCAAAATAAAGCCCTTTCGAGGACTCAATGGATCAAGAGACTCAACCCAATATATCTATACATGCACTATCAAGTGTTACCACCCCTCAAACCATGAAGATAAATGGGTTATTTAAAAACATCTCTCTCATAATCCTCATTGACTCTGGTAGCATTCATAATCTCATTGATCCCCACATTCCTAAGTAGGAATATTGCTTTGTACACCCTTGTTCTATCTTTGAATTCATGATTACTAATGGGGGAACATTTTTATGTAAAGGGAAGTGTTATAATGTGTGTATCATGATAGGTGATTACACTCTTTGTTTAGATATGTTTGCCCTACCCTTATGGTGGATGTGATATGGTCTTAAGGGCACAGTGGCTTCACATAATGGGACCTATTCTATGGGAGTTATCTAAAATTTAGATGCAATTCATAGATAGTGGCCAGAAGCACACCGTAAAAGGGTTATTGCTTACATCTATGCACATCATTAGTTTTCATTACATGGAAAAGCTTCTAAATAAAGGCTCACATGGGGTCATTTCCCAACTTCACTCCATCTAGATCTAGCTCCCCACTGCTACTAACTACCTTACTAATTTACAAACCATCCTCGATAATCATGAAGCCATTTTTATAGAGATAGTGGGTTTACCTCCTTCATGCCTTGAAGATCATCACATTCTTCTCCTTCCAAATAGCACCCCACCCAACATCTAACCGTAATGTTATCTTCATTTACAAAAGACTGAGATTGAATAGCTAGTATGAGAATTTCTAAGTTTAAATTTATTTACCCTAGCACCAGCCCATTCTCCTACCTAGTGCTTTTTATCCATAAAAATGATGGGTTGTGGTGCCTTTGCATTGACTTTCATGCATTTAACCACCTCTCTATCAAAGATAAATTTCCAATTCTAGTCATCGATGAGCTTCTTGATGAGTTCCATGGGGCAAATTTTTTCTCCAAATTAGATCTTCATTCAAGCAATCATCAGATTTGTGTGCATGTTGTTGACATTCCAAAGATAAATTTTCAAACTCATGATGGTCACTATGAATTCTTGGTCATGTCATTTGGCCTTACAAATTCCCCTTCAAAATGTTAAGCACTAATGATTAAAATCTTTTAGCCTTTCTTCTATCAAATTGCTTTGGTTTTATTTTATGATATTTTAATCTACAGTCACACATGGGTTAATCATCTCCAACATCTTGACATGGCATTACAACTTTTAGAAAAAAATAAATTATGTGCCAAGTAGTTTAAGTATTCCTTTGGTTAAGAAGAAGTTGAACCTAGGGCACATTGTTTTAGCCGATGGGGTCTGCATGGATCCTAAAAAAAATTAGTGCCATTCAACATTGGCCTCATCTAACAACCCTCAAAAGCCTTTGTGAATTCCTAGGCCTTATAGGATACTACCACAAGATTTTAAAGGATTATGGAAAAATCATGGCTCCCTTGAATTCCTTATTGAAGAAGGATGCATTCACATGGGATGTTGCAGCTGACCAGGCATTCATGGCACTTAAACAAGCTATGTATAGCCCACCATTTTTGGCCTGTTAGACTTCACCAAAACTTTCACCATCGAAATTAATGTTTGTGGAAATGGCCTATGTGATGTTCTTATCCAAGAGGGTTGTCCCATTGATTTCACTAACAAAGCCCTTTCTCGATGAAATTTGGCTTTGTCTACATATGAAAAGGAAATGATGGTAATTTTGCATGAATTATAAAAATGACATCCATACTTACTTGGGAATCATTTTTGCACCAAAACCGATCACTAGAGTTTGAAATACTTCTTGGAATAATGGGTTTCATCAATGGCACAACAAAAGGGTAAAGACAATGTCGTTACAAATGCTCTCTCATGTACATTCAAGGACCAAACTTCCCTTCCAGCCATCTCCATGCTTATTCTGAACTAGTTGGAATTTGTACACCAAGGGTATGCAAATGATCCCACCTGACACCACCTCATTCAGTAATTGACCACTAACCCCTATGCAATACCACATTATTCATGGGATGGTGTTTCTCTATGTTATAATGGCCATCTGGTAGTTCCTAATAGCACAAACCTTCATTAGGTCATATTATATGAAATCCATGCTTCTCTATCAGTAGGGCACTCCATTTGGATGATCTAGGACACTATCGATAAAGGAAAACACTACCAATAACTAGTAGTGTTTGATTATTACCATTATTTTTTAGAAGGAAAGCAATTTTGATCCAAAATATGGCAATAATTTGCTTAAGATAATATATATTAAGGCACAAACTAAGGAGATTTGTTAAGAACCCATGTCCTACCCTTCTCTTTGAAATATTAGTGTATTAGTCTCTATAGATGCATATGCTTTATAAGTCATCCCTTTAGCATATTTGAATTATTCCATATACATGGGAATTAGTAGTTATTAGAATAGATTTAGTATTTAGTTAAGTGTTGAGGGCCAATGAAGGCATTCACAAATATTATTTTATTAAGCTTGCTCAAAATAGGTTTCCCCCTCGAAGTGTCCTATGATCTAAGGGTTATTTTGAGTTATTTTTCAAATTTCGTTTCATTATTTATTTATTTTTTGTAGTTCATAAATCTATGTAGAATGATCCTTGCATATGGTATTATAGTACTTTCTCAGCTTGCAGGTAGATTTTAATATTTGTTTTTAGTAGTGGCTTTCCAGGAGCTACGTCATTTATGAAAATATTTTTACTTGTCTTTATTTTCTCCATATTTATTACAGGTTCAGATAAGGGTAAATACCCCTCCATGTAACTATAGGAAGTACTTGGACATAATATCTAAAACTCATTGCAAGGAGTACCACAAGAACTTTGAAGTAGTTGGCCAATTAAGAGGACCTACTAGCAAAAATGGTAACAACCCCATCCTGACTGACTATTTTCCACCTATGAGGTAAACCAAGAGCTATTACTTAAGGGTAAATTCATGTCCAAAAAGTTTTTGGAGAGTGGTACTTGTTTAGATAGCATTGGTGGTTAGAGAGGCTCCTTAAAACCCTTAGGTATCTAAATAGACTTAGGGCCCATATCCAACATAACAATTTTAATAAGACCAACAATAGATTGATCATAACTAAGAATAGTTGGTAATCACACAATTGTCGATAAAATTTTGGTAGGAGCAACCAAGCAACATCAATTTTTTAAGTAATTTTTTTTTGTTTTTTTGCCACATCTATCCCTATATATTTATTTTGACTCTCAAAATTTACTTGAACACTTGGAATTCCATTTTGTCCATTTTTTTCCTTGAGGGTCCATATCCAAATTCCACTTTTATTCATCAAAAATCTCAATTTTTGATTTTTCGAGTTCTGCCATAACTTCTTTAGTTTTTTTCCTCTTAGAAACTTTCACACAATGTTCCTTTCCATTTTTTTCTCCTTTATCCCTCTTGGAAAAAATTTCTAATTTTTACCATAACTTATTTAGGTCATATTCTATGAAATCCATGCTTCTCCATCAGCAGGGCACTCCATTTAGATAATCTAGGACACTATCGATAAAGGAAGACACTGATAATTACTAGTAGTGTTTGATTATTACCAATATTATTTAGAAGGAAAAAAATTTTGGTCTAGAATATGGCAACAATCTACTTAAGATAATATATAATTAAGGCACAAACTAGGGAGATTTGTTAAGAACCCATGTCCTACCCTTCTCTTTGAATGATTAGTGTATTAGTCTCTATAGATGCATATGCTTTATAAGTCATCCCTTTAACATATTTGAATTATTCCACATACATGGAAATTAGTAGTTATTAGAATAGATTTAGTATTTAATCAAGTGTTGAGGCCCAATGAAGGCATTCACAAATATTATTTTATTGAGCTTACTCAAATTAGGTTTCCCCCTCAAAGTGTCTTATGATCTAAGGGTTATTTTGAGTTATTTTTCAAATTTCATTTCATTATTTATTTATTTTATGTAGTTCATAAATCTATGTAGAATGATCCTCGCATATGTTATTACAATATTTTCTCAACTACGGGTAGACTTTAGATATTTGTTTTTAGTAGTGGCTTTCCAGGAGCTACACCATTCATGAAAATATTGTTACCTGTCTTTGTTTTCTCCATATTTATTATAGGTTCAAATAAGGGTAAATAACCCTCCATATAATTGTAGGAAGTACTTGGACATAATATCTAAAACTCATTTCAAGGAGTACCACAAGAACTTTGAAGTAGTTGGCCAATTAAGAGGACCTACTAGCTAAAAGGGTAACAACCCCATCTTGACTGACTAGTTTCCACTTATGAGGTAAACCAAGAGCTATTACTTAAGGGTAAATTCATGTCCAAAAAGTTTTTGGAGAGTGGTACTTGTTTACATAGCATTGGTGGCTAGAGAGGCTCCTTAAAACCCTTAGGTATCTAGATAGACTTAGGGCCCATATCCAACATAACAATTTTAGAATACCAACAATAGATTGATCATAGCTAAGAATAGTTGGTAATCACACACTTGTTAATAGACTTTTGGTAGAGCAACCAAGCAACATCAATTTTTTAAGTAATTTTTTTTTTTTTTTTTTTTTTTTTGCCATATATGTCCCTATACATTTATGTTGACTCTCAAAATTTACTTGAACACCTGAAATTACATTTTGTCCATTTTTTTCCTTGAGGGTCCATATTTAAATTCCACTTCTATTCATCAAAAATCTCATTTTTTTGATTTTTTGAGTTCTACCATAACTTCTTTAGTTTTTTTCCTCTTAGAAACTTGCACACAATGTTCCTTTCTATTTTTTTCTCCTTTATCCCTCTTGGAAAAAATTTCTAATTTTTTCATTGTGATTTTGAATTTTCCCTTGCCTTCATTAATCTAAACTAGGTGGTGACAAAAGACTACCAAAACTACATTTACCACTTCTGATTGAGTCCAAATTAAAAAAAATCCTTAGTGATTGTGTCTTAGAATGTGTTTTTATATCCCTTCACAAAAAAACACTAGTTATGGTAGCCATCCATGCAAGCACAAAGATCATGGAGGAAGAAATCACAACTTTGAAAACCCAAGCCATTGACTTAACCAATATGATGCTTGGACTAACATACATCAACAGAATAACCTTTTTCTTAATAAATTATAGGAGTCTTCTTTAGATAATAGTTTCTCTTATCCCACACATCACATGGGACCAAGATAGAATTTTCATGGTTCAATGGTATAGATCTTATAGGATGGATATATCGAGCTGAGCAATTATCCAACCTTCACAATACAAATTCTTTCAATAAAGTCCCAATTTCTTCCCTCCACTTGGGACAAAAAGCACTCCAATGATGCCATTAGTATCTCAAGTTGAATGATGAACCCAATTAGAAAACACTTTCATCCTTACTTCTGGGCATGTTTGGTCCCTTGACATTCGATGGCATTATAGGATCTCTCATCAAACTCAACCATACAGGCACCATTCATGATTATCATATTGAATTTGAGAAACTGGGTAATCACATTGAAGCGTTATCAGATGACTTCTTTGAGAGTTGTTTTATTAGTGGCCTCAAAGAGCTAATTTGCTCAGAGGTGAAAATGTTTCAGCCCAAAAACATGATGGATGCCTTGGGTCTAGATAAGTTAGCATAAGACAAACTCTTTATACAACATTGACTTCCCACTTTCCCATCTATAAATAACACAATGAACCAGTGGCCAACCACAACTACACTAGTCAAATGCCTTACTAAGGAAAATATGTGGGATGTTAAAGAGAAAGTATTATGTTATAACTATGATAACAAATGGGTTAAGGGTCACAAGTGTGTCACATAGAATATCTAATTTTTAGATGTGTAATCACCGTGAGATCAAGATATCGAGCCCGATATCCAATAATTAAAAGATGCTCAAGCAGAACAAAGCCCTTTCAAGGACTCAATGGATCAAGAGACTCAACCCAATATATCTATACATGCACTATCAGGTGTTACCACCCCTCAAACCATGAAGGTCAAGGGGTTCTTTAAAAACATCTCTCTCATAATCCTCATTGACTCTTGTAGCACTCATAATCTCATTAATCCCCACATTCCTAAGTAGGCATACTACTTTGTACACCCTTGTTCTATCTTTGAATTCATGATTGCTAATGGGAGAACATTTTTATGTAAAGGGAAGTGTCAAAATGTGTGTATCATGATAGGCGATTACACTCTTTGCTCATATATGTTTTCCCTACCCTTATGGGGGATGTGATGTGGTCTTAAGGGCATAGTGGCTTCACATATTGGGACCTATTCTATGGGACTTATCTGAGATTTGGATGTAGTTCATAGATAGTGGCCAAAAGCACACCTTAAAAGGGTTATTGCTTAGATATGCTCACATCATCATTTTCCTTCTAAAGAAAGGTTCATATGGGGTCATTGCCCAACTACACTCCATCTAGATCTAGCTCCCCACTGATAGTAACTACCCTACTAATTTTCAAACCATCCTCAATAAGCATGAAGCCATTTTTATAGAGATAGTGGGTTTGCCTCCTTCATGCCCTCAAGATCATCACATTCTTCTCCTTCTAGAAAGCACCCCACCCAACATCTGACCATACTGCTATCTTCATTTACAAAAGACTAAGATTGAATAGCTAGTACGAGAATTTATTAAGTCTAAATTTATTTACCCTAGCACCAACCCATAATCCTACCTAGTGCTTCTTATCCATAAAAATGTTGGGTTGTGGTGCCTCTACATTGACTTACATGCCTTTAACCACCTCACTATCAAAGATAAATTTCCAATTCTAGTCATCGATGAGCTTCTTGATGAGTTCCATGGGGCAAATTTTTTCTCCAAATTGGATCTTCATTCAAGCAATCATCATATTTGTGTGCATGTTGTTGACATTCCAAAGACAACTTTTCACACTCATGATGGTCACTATGAATTCTTGGTCATGTCATTTGGGCTTACAAATTCCCCTTCAACATGTTAGGCACTAATTAATAAAATATTTTGGCCTTTCTTTTGTCAAATTACTTTGGTTTTATTTTATGATATTTTGATCTACAGTCGCACGTGGGCTAATCATCTCCAACATCTTGACATGGCATTACAACTTTTAACAAAAAATAAATTATGTGCCAAGCAGTTCAAGTGTTCCTTTGGTTAAGAGGAAGTTGAATATCTAGTGCACATTGTTTCAGCTGATGGGGTCCACATGGATCCCAAAAAAATTAGTGCCATGCAACATTGGCCTCATATAACAACCCTCAAGAGCCTTTGTGACTTCCTAGGCCTTATAAGATACTACCCCAAGTTCTTCAAGGATTATGGAAAAATCGTGGCTCCCTTGACTTCCTTATTGAATAAGTATGCATTCACATGAGATGTTACAGCTGACTAGGGATTCATGGCACTTAAAGAGGCTATGTATAACACCCTAGTTTTGGCATGTTAGACTTCACCAAAACTTTCACCATCGAAAGAAATGTTTGTGGCAATGGCCTGAGTGATGTTCTTATCCAAGAGGGATGTCTCGTTGATTTCACTAACAAAGCCCTTTCTTGATGAAATTTGGCTTTGTCTACATATGAAAAGGAAATGATGGTAATTTTGAATGAAGTATAAAAATGGCATACATACATACTTGGGAATCATTTTTGCACTAAAACCGATCACTAGAGTTTGAAATACTTCATGGAACAATGGCTCTCATTAGTGGCACAACAAAAGGGTAAAGACAATGTCGTGGCAGATGCTCTCTCATGTATATTCAAGGACCAAACTTCCCTTCCTACCATCTCCATGCTTATTCTGAACTAGTTGGAATTTATACACCAAGGGTATGCAAATGATCCCACCTGACACCACCTCATTCAGCAATTGACCACTAACCCCTATGCAATACCACATTATCCATGGGATGGTGTTTCTCTATGTTATAATGGCCATCTGGTAGTTCCCAATATCACAAACCTTCATCAAGTCATATTGTATGAAATCCATGCTTATCCATTAGTAGGGCACTCAGGATTTCTCAAAACATTTGAGCAGACAAGCCAAAACTTATTTTAGAAGGGGATGAAAGGTGGAATTAAATGGATGGTAGTTGAATGTGATACTTGCCAATGTAAAAAAGATGAAACAACAATTATTCCTAGTTTGATCAATCCCTTGTCCATTCCTACTAGGATATGGACCAATATATCTATGGATTTCATTGAGGGGCTTCCTAAATCTAGAGGAAAAATAGTCATCATAGTCGTGGTAGACCGCTTCTCCAAATATAGTCATTTTTGTATCCTCAACCATTCTTATACAACTTCCACAGTCACACAAGTTTTCTTAGATCAAATATTCCATCTTCATGGCATCCATTCTTCAATCATCTATGATCATGATGTAACTTTCACCAGCTATTTTTAGACAAAGCTATTATGATGTACATGCATGCAACTAAAGATGAGTTCTAGGTATGACCCCCAAATAGATGGACAAACATAAATTGTCAACAAATGATTAGAAACATTCCTTCATTGTTTTGCTTAAGAACAATAACAATAGTGGACAAAATGGCTTTCCTTCATAGAATGGTGGTACAATACCTCCTACCACACTTCTACTAAAATGACTCCATATGAAGCGGTTTATGGTGAAGTTCCCCCAACACTTCTCCCATATACCCTTGGGATTTCCTCAGTTCAAGTGGTTGACATTACTCTCTGACACCAGGATCATATTCTCAGCACCCTGCAAGACAATCTCCATCTAGCACAAAACCAAATGAAGTAATAGACTAATCAACACCATTTCAAGTGCACCTTTTAACTTGGGGATATGGTTTTTCTTCATCTCCAACCATATAAGCAATCATATCTAAAACTAAAAGGGTGGCATAAGCTTATTCCAATGTTTTATGGGCCCTATAAGCATCTCCAACAAATTGGGTTTGTTGCTTGCAAGTTTTAGTTTCCACCTTCCTCCTGAGTTCACCTAGTCTTTCATGTCCCTTGTTTGAAGAAAGTTCCTGGACCAACCATCAAAGTGCAAACAATTTTACCAGAACTTAATAATGAAGGCTCTATCCTTCTTGAACTAGAAGTAGTTCTAGATAGGTGTACCTACTAATTTCGCTCTTGCTCAATCATGAAAATTTTAATCCAGTGGCACAATATACAACCAAAAGATGCCACACAGGAACCATTATTCCAAATTTAGCAATAATTTTTACATCTAAAGCTTTGAGGACAAAGCTTTTTCTAAGGGGAGGGGATGTTAGGAACCCATATCTTACCCTTCTCTTTGTATTATTAGTGTATTAGTCACTATGGATGCATATACTTTGTAAGTCATCCCTTTAACATATTTGAATTATCCCACATACGTGGGAAGTAGTAGTTATTATAATATATTTAGTACTTAAGTAGGTGTTGAGGCCCAATGAAGGCATCCACAAATATTATTGTATTGAGCTTGCTCAAAGGAGGTTTCCCCCTTGAAGTGTCCTACGATCTAAACGTTATTTTGGGTTATTTTCTAAGTTGATTTCATTGTTAATTTATTTTTTGTAGTTTGTAAATCTGTGCAAAAGGATCTTCACAAGATTTTGTATATGAATGACATATATTTGGAAAGGCCATGTCTATAGATAAGTAAATGGTTATCAAAGAATGTAAACAAGATTCAAGTGTGTATGCATAAGTCATTTATGTGAAGGATAGGTAAAAATTGATATTGTATAGTGTCTTATATCAAATTTATGTGTATACAAAACTTTACTTGTGTAAGAGGCTTTGTGAGTATTGGGATTTTTTAACCTTCTAGGAGAAGTAATCATAAACAACTAATTGTACAAATATAAATTCAATAGGGGAAAATGTCAATAATGCCTCGACCCATGGACTTCAAAAAAGCATGCACCTAGTTTACAAGTATTCTAATTTTAATGATTTTCCACTAGCTTTATTTTTCTTTTAGAATGTCATAAATGATTATATTTACATTATTTTAATAGGATAAGGATTATAAGGAATTAGTCTAACCTTGGTTTAAGGAACATATATGTACTTACAAGAGAAGGAAGTGGAAACAAATGGATACCAACCAAAATATGTATACTATTTAAATTGATGGTAAAATATATACTTGTAAGTTATTTATATAATATATTGTTTATTAGTTTGTGTTTTATGAGTTTTTAATAAATGTTTCATTGTGTTTTATGTAAGGAAAGTCCCAAATCCATCTAGAATTAAAGTAGAAGAATGATTCTAATTATACATGCGACAATCAAGACTATTGAATTTTTTTGGCTTATGGCAATGCATTTGGGTCGCAACCAACTACATACAAATGGTCGGGACATTGATAATAAAAACAACTGAAAAGATGTGAGTGGTTGTGCTAATAGTTAAAAAAATGCTAATGAGAAATGAGATATTATAATTGATGTTGATGGTTTTAAGATCATTCATGAATTTGTGACATTATTATTATATTATTATGAGTGTCAATTTATTATTGTGTTACTTAATTACCATATTTAATTTATAAGTGTGTTGTTACATGTTACATTTATTATTGCATTCAAATTTAATTGAAGTGTCACAATTAAATATTTTTTGTTTTTATGTAATGTTACATTTAAAATTAACATTATAATTTTAGTTTTATAATAAAATAATATTATTTTAAAAGTAATAATATTACAGCAGCATTTATGACGGCGTGCTCCATATTCATAGTCATAGTCATAATCGTTGCGTCGGCGTCTACGCTTGCAACGTTGCCGACCATTACGTAGTCAAATGTAACACGTGTCTAGAAAGCAGTTGTCCCGTTGATCACACGTAATCACATCCAAATTTAGCAGGCGTTACGATGGTGTGAACGGAAAGCTTCATTTCATTGCTGCCATTCACGACGCCCTCCTTTCTCCGAACTTCCCTTTCAATTTCCATACACGCAACTCACGCGCCTCTCTCTCTCTCTCTTTTCCTTTTCCTATTTAACTACTCCATCTGCTTCATATCTCCGCTCATCTCTGTCTCTGTGCAAACTATCTGTTATTTGGAGATTCAATATTCGGCGGATAAAATGGCGAAGGAAGTTGCAGATATGGTTGGTTTTGAGGATTATTTACCAATGATGGCGCAGAAAATGGGGGCAGAGGAGTTTATGGGCGAGCTCTGCAATGGCTTCCGTCTGTTGGCAGATGCAGAGAAAGGCGTGATAACGTTGCAGAGTCTGAAAAAGAATGCGGGCGTTTTGGGGATGGAGGCAACGAGTGAGGACGAACTCCAAGCGATGATTGAAGCAGCTGATGTTAATGGCGACGGGGTTGTGGACGAAAAAGAATTCTTTATCATAATGCTCAGACTCAGCCCACCGTTGATGAGAGAGGCCCAGAAATGGCTAGAAAATGCCATGCTCCCTGAGTTAAACAACGTTGGCCTTTTTAATCCCCAAGAATAGGGTACTAGTCAACCACAACATGACTATGTATAACTGATTAGGTACATTTAGCCGCCACTTTTTCTTCATTTTTTAAAGGCTACATGATTAATTGCTTTGATTAACATTTTAGTCCGTTGTTTAAATAAATGATCTCAAATAACCTCACTTAATTTTTGTCCTCGAACTCGCTTTCCTTGTCCATTGTGGATGGTTGTTGATTACCTACTAGTATTTTATGGCATGATGCCTTGTTTGTGTCGTCTTTGGTTACCTAGTCTATCCGAAAGTTTTTGGATGTAATTTAGTCTATTTTTATGATATGATGGACACAATCTTTATAACCTTCATTTCTTTAAAAAGGTAAAATTATATATATTAAACTTTAATTTTATTAAATAAAAGAAAAATGATAACAAATTTTGTTATATGATGGATTTCAAAGATTAAAGGTTAAAAATAAATTAAAAATATTATAAATGGTGAGATTAATAATGAGGATAAAAATCACTCAGATTAAAAACACTTTTAAGGGTTACAGAATTAGAAACTTAACAAGTGCCACCACATACTTAAAAGAGCATACCCACTACCATCGATACACATCCAAAAAACACATCCACCATCAGCCATGCCATTACCAATGACCTGTTATCAAGACCATCACTACCAGCACCAGACTACGAGGCATCACCACCAACCTCCTGCACTGCCCCCACCCCCCTCCTCTCCCCCCCCAATCCACCAATGGGACCCTATAATCTACCACCCCTATTGCACCATCCACCGAACTGAACATCCTTGCTCGTCCATCACCAACACCAATTTCCCCTTCAAGCGAAACCTCCCCTTTTGCGATGTCATTTTCCACCTTCATCGAAAGCCACTTGCACACTTCAAGTTAATGTATCTTCCCAAATTTGATGTCATATTAGTGCTCTCCATGCATGCTCACAATGTGGGCAAGGCCACACATTGTTTGGTCAGGGGACTCCCCAAGGGCCTCTAGGGGTGGCTAGGGGTGGCAAGTGTCAACACCATAAAGTTGAGAGAGGAGCTTGACCATCGAGACAAGCCCAGGTGATCTCCCGCCACTCAAAGCCACCATGATAGATGTCATTGGAGAATGTAGAGAAACCAAATCCAAGATAGGCAACTAACAACCCAAGGGCCTAGGTTTCTATAGACAGTTTTACAACACCTCCAATTGGTCCAAGAGGTTGCCTAACTTGTCTTCTAGGTCCCTAAAATCCCTCAGTAGCACCACCCCTTCACCCACCTACTCCAAGAAATTTTGGGAATTTTTTTCTTCCAACATAAATGTTTCACTGTCACTTCCAACTAACCTCTAAAACATGCTTAAATGACCCTGAAAAAAACCATAATTATCAATTCCTTGTCTTTAGATGCAAACAACAAATTCCCCATGAAAGTTAATACAATCAGAGAGTGACCTTAACCATGTAACTATATCTAAGAAGACCGTCTCAATGACCTCTTTGATCACATGTAAAGCACTGCCTGACCATATAATAAAAACCATCTTTAGCCTACAATCTAAAACCCATCGGGCTCATTCCATCTTGCATTTCCCAGCCTTAACACAAAGAAGAGGCTCATTGAGTGTGACCTACAACATATGTTCCATCTTTATTGATGCACCACCTCATAAACACTACTATCACATAAGCCATATGTCAGATGGTTTCATTACCTGTAGGAATAAAAATTAGCTACCATCACATCCACTCATGGTGCAAATGTGGGGGGTCGATCTAACAGGCATGGGAAACAACACTTCCCATGCTTCTGTAGTTGGCAACCATTAATGCCACCAACCTCGTATCCCATCCAAGATAATTTAAACATGTTGTGGAGTTTTCCCATTCATAAACCAATCCTCCCAATCATTACCAATGATGATTTGCTAAAATTGAGATATGCCTCTATTCGTTAATGTGGCCACCACCTTATTTGTTTCACAAAATTAATGATTAGCTTCTTAGGCATGGGTGATAATGATCTCTACATTCCAAGAACTTATCATTTCATTCCTCATAACCTGAATAATGACCATCAAATCACCTTCGATTATAAATCTCTCAATATTGCACTAGTCCACCAACTCAAGCCCCAGTACTAGGCCTTGGGCCTTTGCTTCATTATTAGTGTCATCTACCAGATTCTTCAAAATCACTCTAATTAGTGATCCAATTCAATCTTGGATGACACAACCTGCCCTAAAAACACCTAGGTTTCCCCTTACATTACCATCAAAATTTAGCTTGAACATATCGATAAAATGACCAACACGTTAACGGGGCATGGATATGCATGTGTGTGATACACACACACACACACACACACACACACACACACACACATCACTATTTTTATTAGTTTTAACAAAGTTTATAGTATGATAGGAAATATTAGATTTTGCAAAGTGTTTAGACATTTTTAGTTATTGTAGACATCAACGTAATGCCACTTTTTAAATATGACCATCATGGTTCATGGTGAAAATATAAATTAAATGTCAAAGTGATTTGTATGTTCAAAAATTAACTTTATTTCTTTCTCATTTCCGTCATTTAATCAACCAACCTAGTTTTCAAATGGAAGTGTGCATATAACAGTATTTTATCAAATTATGTCTATAAGATATATAGATCTAGTTTCTGTTAGTTACTGATGCACACATAGATTGTATGCAAACAATCTTGAGACAACATGTTAGTCACTGATGCACACATAGATAGTATGCAAACAATCTTGAGACATGTATTTTTCTCTCATGTTGCTCTTATGTAAGAATGTGACTAAATTTTCACAAGGAAAAAATAGAAAAAATTCTTACAAAAACCTTAAACATTATAAATAAATATTAAAGATAGGTAATGAAAGAATAATGATTTTTACTCTATCTCTCTCATAATTTTTACTCTACCTCTCTCATGTGCCCTAATCCTCTATCAAATTAGAAATATAATTAATATACATTACTATGTTAAATATAAGAATATATATATATATATATATATATATATATATATATATATATATATATATATATATATATATATATATATGTTAATTAATCAAACTTAAATATGAAAGTTAAATATTGAATCCGCATACAACTTTCTTCAAACAAAATCAAATCACAACCATAAAAATATTAAGAATCTAAATTTTCATTATCTTAAATATTTTGTAATATACAATAAAAATATTAAAAATAATATTTATAACAAAATAAATCAATATCTATTATTATTATTTATATATATAAAATCATACTTTTATAAAAAAAAATCTCCAATAACTATTTAAGTGAAAAGTCTACTTTAATTTTCTTTTTTAATCTTTAAAAATTATTTATATAAAAAAAAATATTAAAACATGTAAACTTATATTCAAATTAGAATTTTTTATGATAAGCATTTAAAAAATTCAAACTTATTATATTTCTAAAATTAATCTATGCTTTAATTTGCATCTTTATTCTAAAAAAATACTTCTCCATAATGTATGAAATCTATTAGTTATTATAAATTTATGAAATTAAAAACTTTAAATTATTTTATGTATTTTTAATTAATTTTATAAAATATAATTTTAATGTGCACATTAAATTTTGAAATAAAAATGAGCTTCGTATAATTTTTTGGAATGTCAATTAATTTCTTTGTGGAGATATATAATGTTAAATGTCGAATTCCAACATTATTTGAAATAAAATTTAAACTTGTTTTTATCAATCTAAGAGGATTTATAACACTTATTTGAATGAATTTTTTTTAATAAATATAATGATGTTTAAAATAATAAAACAGTGATAAGTCTACCTATAAGATAAATAATTTTATTTAATTAATAATATAAGCTTTTCGTGTGGAGGATTTCTGGCACTTATTTGAATGATAACCACTTAATGAATATAATAGTGTTTAAAATAATAAAGGAGTGATACATATACATGTGAGATAAATAATTTCAAATTAATAATAATAAGTTTTTCAAGTGGAAGTTACAAAACTCATTTATATTGTCTATACAGTTCTTGTCCCTATGAATTTTATAGACTCTTAAAAGTCTCAATAATTTGTGGGAATGAGTTAACAATTGTGATATAAATAATACTTGTGATAGTATATGAGAATGGAATACCCAATGTTTAACAAATAAAAATGAGAATTAGTTGTATAATTTATAAATTATTGTATAACTTGTATTTGATAACATTGTAAAGTAGATAATCACATCATATATACAATTATTGAGTATCTAATATAGATGATGTTTAGGATCAACATGTATATGTTAAATTTTCTATTTTACTTAATTTGGATTAGTATACATAAGTTGGCCTAATAGTATACTTAAATTGGGCCACAAGTGTCAAATAGTTTATGCTCTTGAAAGTGAGGTCACAAGTCAGGGTTTACTTTAAGAGGCCATGACAGAAACCCTTTAGGTTTGTTTAAGCGAATCTAATTCACTCACTTGGTGAATCAAAGTGAACAAAGTAGGTGGAAAATCATCCTTTGTTTTCTATGATACTATGATGGCATGGGACCACATGCTATTGAGTGACTAAAGCAGTCGAGCATCATTATGCTATCGAGCACCATATTACTAATGGGAAACATTATACTCCCAACCATCAATATGTTGTTGAACAAAACTCAATACTAACCACTATCATATGATAATATGCTTTTTCATGATAATATACTATTGCATGACTAGCTACAATCATATGATATTATACTATCACATGATACCATGCCATCACGTGACATGATGTTGTCATGCAATACCATGCCATCACGTGACGAGATACAGTCATGTGACACCATGCCAACATGTGACATGATGCTCTGATGTAACATGATGTTGTTGCGTGACATGAATCCTATAGGGGGTAAGGTATATACCCTTCATATGTGAAATATGGTTAGGTGACTCCTATTTACTAGGAGAACAAGGTACCCTCACACGATATAAGTCACCTTATAAATACAGGCAAAAAAACTAACATCATATACCTTAAAAGGAACTTTATTTTATTTTTTCCTTAAACACATGAAATGAAAATTATTGAATAAATTTTGAGGTAATTTTCAAGTGTTATTGTGGCTCCATTTAGGTACCATGTGGATGCTGAAGTATATGGATGCTTTACTTTATTTTATTATAAATGTGTTAGATGAATATGTAAACATGACATGTTATTTCGGCTCTTGATTTTATTTGGTACAACATGTGTGTGTGTGGGGATGCATGTGTGCATGTGAATGTGTGTGTGTGTGTGTGTGTGTGTGTGTGTGTGTGTGTGTGTGTGTGTGTGTGTGTGTGTGTGTGTGTGTGTGTGTGTGTGTGTGTGTGTGTGTGTGTGTGTGTGTGTGTGTGTGTGTGTGTGTGTGTGTGTGTGTGTGTGTGTGTGTGTGTGTGTGTGTGTGCGCGCGCGCGTGTGCACGTGCGCACGTGTGCATGTGCATGCATGCATGTATGTGTGTGTATGAAGTTGAAGAGGGGGTGGGAAATGTCACCATTATTATCTCACCATCAATTAGGGGTTCAATTCTATTAGGCTACACATTACCTTACCTCTCATCATAAACTTGACTTGGAGTAAGAGATACCACCCCTATACCATACCTCTCCTCATAAACTTAGCCCAAAATGAAGTAAGATCCATTGCTATATTTTTTTTCATGATTCAATTAACTACTATTTTATCTAAAATTAAATTAATATGGTGATTAATAAAAAATATATAAACTAATAGAATTTTGATTTGAATCTAAATAGATAAAAAAAAGTAATACAATATAATTTAGACAAGCACATTTCTTGATAAGAAAATTTGACAAGCACACTCAGGAAATAAAAAGGATAGAGAAATATTTATCTTGTTTTGATATACTTCCCTGATTTGTTTGACTTGACAAGTTGGTTGAAGACTATGTCAACTGATTCTAACTTACTTGCTTCATTATTGGTGATTTTTTTGAACTTAGGATATGATGGGTAGACTCATACATGTAAAATGTCAATCTTGACTTGTTTTTCAATTCTTTCCTCTGATAATGAAGATTTAAAACTTCCTTGAGATGTGCATTGGATTTATAAATGTTCATTTCCAAGTTTGTACACTCTATTTTATGTGTACATATACCTAAAATATCTAAACCCTAGTTTATTTCACATGCATTAGATATATATCAAATACAAAATGGAAGAAAAATGGACAAACTAGCCTTAGAAACCTTGTTCCACTGAGCATTACCTACATAATCTAAATGGGCCTTAGGTTGATGTAGTTCTCCCTTCAAAAGATGTATGTAACATAATAATATAAATGCTTCTTGTCCTAGTTCATATTCGGTATGAACATATAAATACAATAGTACTTCATAATCATATCTCTTACAATTAATGTAAGAAAATATGTATCTTTGAATATGCTCTTGAAAGTGAGTGAATGCTTATAAAGTATGATAGTGTTTATTATTAAATGCCTTCTAATAACTTTTTTAATATATGGATTCTTAAAATTTTAATTAAACTTAATGGTGAACAAAAGGGATCAACTCAAAATGAATTAAAGGGCTTTAGGAGGGGTTTATAAACTTTAAAAGACTCAGGGAGGAGTTAAGAAACTTAAAAGACTCAAAGGATGTGTTAATCAAGTCACAAAGGCTCGTAAAGAAAAAAGGGTAAATATAATAAAATAATAAAAGAGGTGAAGAAAATAAGAAAATTTATAAAGTGAAAAGGAGAAAACGTAATAAATTTGCATCATTAAATATTTGTTCATAAGTTAAAACCTATGTAAATAAAGTAATTCAAAAGATATTAAAAATAAATGTTGTACCCAATTTGGTGTCTATAATTACTAAAATAATTTGTACTAGAAATTGTACTATAAAATATGATGCTTTATTTTCTGTCACTTTACAATGCTTTAATTATAAAATCAACCATTCAAACATATCCATGAACAACTATTTCTAAAAATTTAGCAAGGATAAATAGATACAGACAATATTCTTATTCCTTTTAAATATAAATGTATAATATCAAAAAAATAAAGAAGAAAATACATGTCATAATTAAATATGTTAGGGTGTGGAGCTAAAAGCTTCAACTATTTGTAGACACAAAGAAGAGGATGCTGAAGAACCAGAAGTGCCGGCATCGATAGTATAACCAACGTCGATCATAGATAGTGCAGAAGGAAACTAGCGACGGCAGGGAGTCGGCCGACGTCGACAACACCAGGCAACGGTGTCGGTCGCCTGTGCGTTCCAGAACTGCTGTTGACGAACAATCAGTTAAGTGAAGCGAGTGTTTGCATGTCAAATGACTAATTATAGTCACGAGCTGCATGTCTAATTATTGTAGTTAGATTTCTATTTTTGTAACCATGGGATTCTATTTAAAGACCCATGAGGCATGTATTGTAATTATCAAGAAGGCAAGTAAAAGCATTGAAGCAAGCAAGGTCAAGGAGATCTACAGGTGTAAGGTCAAGGAGATCAGCTGAAGCATTCAAGGAGGGATAATAACTCAGGTTATAGAGTTGTTGTGTTGAGCAAGAGAGAGAGGGAAGAAGGTCTTGAGGTGTGGCAAGCCTTTGAGGTGGAGGGAGAAGTGGCATCTTCCTTATTGTATTTTCTTCTAGTAATATCTAATACAAGAGTGTGTATTGTCTCTCAAATTCTTTGTTGTCTCAAGTTTCTAGTTACTTTATCATTCTGGTATAATTCCGTGTTTAATTGCTTATAAGTAAGTAATCAATTGTGCTTCCGTTGGATAAGGGGTCACCTAACAATTGGTATCAGAGCATATTGATTGTTGTAGATTTCTTGACAGTTGGTATCAGAGCTACGGTTTGTAGGAAGCAGGGTATTTTTTGATTACAGGTCATTCACAAGGTTTTTTGATTGAGTGGGAGTTTAACAATGGCAGAAGAAAGTAAGCTACGAATGGAGAAGTTTAACAACAAGAATTATCAACACTGGAGGATGCAGATTTAGGATTATCTGTATCAGAAGGATCTGTACTTACCATTGGGTGGGGTTGCATGCAAACCCACAGATATGAAGGATGAAGAATGGAACGTTCTTGATCGGAAGGTTCTAGGTTCCATAAGGTTGAGCCTTGCATCGTCTGTGATTTCTAGCTTATCACAGTGCAAGACAACGAAAGAGTTGATAAAGTCCTTGACAAATTTATACGAAAAGCCCTCGGCTTCTAATAAGGTATATCTTATGAAGCAGCTATTTACTTTGCAAATGCAGGAAGGTGGATCAGTACATATTCATCTCAATTATTTCCATGGTTGGTAAACCAATTAGCTTCAGTCAATATTGTTTTTGATGATGAGGTAAAGGCTCTCTTGATTTTATGTTCTTTGCCTGAAAGTTGGGACAGTTTGGTTATGGCAGTAAGTAATTCTGCATCTGCTTCTAAAATCTTAAAAGTTGATGATGTTGTGAGTGTGATCTTGAATGAGGAAATATGCAGGAGAAGCTCAGGTGAATCATCAGGGAATGCTCTAAGTGCAAAAAGCAGGGGAAGGCAAAGGGAGAAGATTGAGCAAGGGAAATCAAGGTCGGGAAGGAGATCCGAGTCCAAAGGTATTACCTACTGGTTTTGTGGAAAGAAAGGACATACAAAGGAGTGTTGGTTGAGAGATAAAGAGAATCAACATGCAGGTATTGAAGAAGCAAAGGATGCAAATATTGTGGTACAGGATGCTCTCATACTTTCTTTAGATAGTTAGGTAGGATCATGGATTTTAGATTCTGGTTCATCTTTTCATGCATCCCCAAACAGAGATTTGTTCCATGAGTATGAACAGGGAGATTTTGGAGTGCTTTATTTAGGGGATGGTACGCCTTGTTAGATAGTTGGCAAAGGGAAAGTGTAGCTGAGATTGCAGATTGACAACACATGGGTGTTGAAGGAGGTCATGCATGTTCCAATTCTGAAGCAGAGTTTAATTTCTGTAGGAAGGTTGGGTGATGAGGGATGCAAAATAACCCTCACAGTGGATTCTTGGAAGGTTACCAAGGGAGAACTTGTTTCAGCAAGAGGTAAGAAAGTAGGTACTCTTTATCTATCTACTTGTATTACTGATTCTACTTCTAGTTTATCTACTTCAGCTATAGATTCGAAGATGTGGCTTAATAGGATTGGTCACATGAATAAGAAGGGAATGGACGTTCTTGATTCAAAAGGTATGTGTTCAAATTTAGAAAGCATAGATAGAGTTTATTGCAGGAAAAGGAAATTTGATGCTTTTGACAAGAACATGGAAGTCTTGGTGTTTTTGGAGGAGATGAAGGCCAGAGAACAGTTACAAGCACTAAATAAATATGATCAAGGTAGTATGGACAGAGATTTGATCCAAGATGAGCTCGTGGATGAAGAATTCATCACTCACAGGAACACACAGACACCGACATCGGTCACCTGGAACCGACGTCGGTCAGCCAGACACCGACATCGGTCATGTGCAGACCAACAGGGTTGGTAGGTCAGGCAGGAGAAGTCTGACGTTGGTCATAAGGACCGATGTCAGTAGGGGGGACACCGGCGTCAGCCAGGGGTAATGATGTCGGTAGTCAGGGTCAGTGCAGGGAACCGACATTGGTCGGGAGCAGACTGGGAGATGGCTGAGATTGGTCACTAAAACAGATGATGGGTGGACAGTTAGCTGTCAAGGAGTCTCAAACACCCATATAGAGGTCAAAAAAGGTATGTGAACCTCATATTCATTGTTCACCTTCTTTATATTGCTTAATGATAGTCAAGAACTAGGAAGACAGAAGAAGCAATGCAGGTAGAATCCAGAAACAGTGGGAGCTTGACATGGATGAGGAGTGTGAGTCCTTGGAGAAGAACCAAACAGGTATTTGTTGGTAGAGTTGTCAGCTGGAAGAAAGCACTGGATAGAGGGATGGGTTCCCATTTTAGAGAAGAGAGTGGATGGACACGTGAGACAGAAGGCTATGGTATATGGTCTTGAGTTAGCTGCAGGACAATGGAGGTTTGACCATTGTTTTTTATCTTTACCAGGTTGGATAAATTAGCTACATTATCCTGTTACTGTATTGTGTTACTTGTTGTAGGGTTTCATATACAGGGAGTTTTCTGAGCTAAGGGTAGAGTTGGTTCAGAAGTATGTCATGAAGAATTTGGGAGCAGCAAAATTCTTGTGGCATAAGTGACAGGTATAGCATCACAGGTTTGCGTGGTGGTTGGTCTTCAAGAGTGACTTTGAAGAGGGATACAGAGCTAAAGGAACAAAATAGATGTTGTACAGGTACAAATACAGTAGCAGCTATTTATCTCCAAGTGGGAGATTGTTAGGGTGTGGAGTTAAAAGCTTTAACTATTTGCAGACACAAAGAAGAGGATGCTGAAGAACCAGAAGTGCCGACGTCGGCAGTATAACCAACGTCGGTCACAGATAGTGCAGAAGGAAACCAGTGACGGTAGGGAGTCAGCTGACGTCGGCAGCACCAGGCAAGTAGGGACCGACGTCGGTCGCCTGTGCATTCCATAACTGTTGTTGACGAACAGTCAGTTAAGTGAAGCGAGTGTTTGCATGTCAAATGACTAATTATAGTCACGAGCTGCGTGTCTAATTATTGTAGTTAGATTTCTATTTTTGTAACCATGGGATTCTATTTAAAGACCCATGAGGCATGTATTGTAATTATCAAGAAGGCAAATAAAAGCATTGAAGCAAGCAAGGTCAAGGAGATCTACAGGTGTAAGGTCAAGGAGATCAGCTGAAGCATTCAAGGAGGGATAATAACTCAGGTTATAGAGTTGTTGTGTTGAGCAAGAGAGAGAGGGAAGAAGGTCTTGAGGTGTGGCAAGCCTTTGAGGTGGAGGGAGAAGTGGCATCTTCCTTATTGTATTTTCTTCTAGTAATATCTAATACAAGAGTGTGTATTGTCTCTCAAATTCTTTGATGTCTCAAGTTTCTAGTTACTTTATCATTCTGGTATAATTCCGTGTTTAATTGCTTATAAGTAAGTAATCAATTGTGCTTCTATTGGATAAGGGGTCACCTAACAGTTGGTATCAGAGCATATTGATTGTTGTAGATTTCTTGACAAAATATATCTATTTGTGTTTTACATTGCAAAGAATTATAATTTTAACTTATCTGATTTTTATGGTATATTGACACACTTTTAAATACAATTCGATCAAATATATTTATACATATGCCCAACAATGTTTAATATTTTTATTTTTGATGTTGATGAGATATTGCTCTTTTCATTTCCCATTTATTTGTTTATTTTTATAAAATTCAATAGTACTTATGTAAATGAACATTGAATTTATCTCCCTGTATCAAAACATTTTGTATAGAAGATGTAGAGTAAGTAAAAAGTATTTATTCATATAAATTTGCTCTTATTTATGATAAATTATATAACCAATTTAACATCAATTTTTAAAAAAAAAAATCCAACATTATAAATTCAAATGGGTTTAATAAATATGTACAATATTTCTATGCCTTTTGATCATGAATGTGTAATTTTAGAAATAGAAACAAAAATAATAATTAGATGTCATAATTTAATATGTCTATCTACACTATATTGACCCGCTTTTTAATATAATTCAATGGAATATATGTATAACATAACTTTGTGAGTGTATAACAAATTGTAACTTCTTCATGTGAATTTGAATTTTATAATTAGTAAAACAATATTCTTGCATTGGTTTTATATCTCGACCTTTCAAGTAACCATTTTCATGATTAAAATATGTCATTTTACAAATCCTTTACATAAAAACATTTAAAAAAATGTTATCCCCAAATAAATACATTTCCCATTTATTAGTACACATAACAAATGCCAAATTTATTTGGCTTTCTTCAATCAAATCTCATTGAATGGTTTTGCATTGTCAAGAAAACAATCAACACAAGTCTATCATAAGATTATTTGAAAACACTTCTCTGCCATTCATCAGGTTATGAACCTAATAACTTTAATGATTATTAACTTTTTATTAATTTGATTTCACAATAATCTCATGTAGTAATGTTTAATCCAAATTCCTTTATTTTTTTATTTTATAGAATAAACATTTTTTTTACCAAAGTTATGAACTAGCACTGGACATAACTGAGGGGCTAGTTCCTGTAACAAGTAGAAAAATAAAAAATATCGAGACCAAAAAAAAATGAGTACCAAAGCCAACAACACATCCCACTAGTGGACACACCTTAGGAAGAGAAGGTATGATCTGATAAATTATGTTCTCAATTTTCTAGGCAAGGTTTAATGAACACTTTTGGAAATATTTGTAACAATAAAACAACTATTCATAATATGTTAATATGCTTATTTTTGGTTATAGGTTTTTTGTTTACAATCCTCTATGAGCATTTTCTTTTTACCTTTGCCTTCTACTTCCCTTTAAGTAGACAAGGATATTTGACGGGTTTTGATTTAAATTTTAAAAATTACAAATTAATGCTTTATATTGAAGTAAAAAGATAGACATAAAAGATTTTATGCTTTCTATATATATATATATATATATATATATATATATATATATATATATATATATATATATATATATATATATATATATATATATATATATATATATGAAAATATTATGTGTTAATTTTTTAATTGATTTTTCAAATCATAATCCATGATATAACATCATATATATGTATATTTGACTAAGATATTGAACTTTCTTGTATTGATAGAAATCCAAGAGATCATATTAAAAAATCTTAACTGTGATTTAAAATTATTGTAGCCAAACTATCTTAATTAATATGAAATTAGACACACACACACACAAATTCACTTTTAACCAAAGCTATAAATCAATCTAGGATATAATCAGGGGCCCAAATCCCAAAGTGATCATCTACCACATATACCAGATATATGAACAATGACCACACCTAACCCAAGAATACCAACAACGACCACCACCAGCCTTGAGAATAACCAATGACCATTAATGTCCCCAAGAAGAATACCAACCGTCATTAGCGGCCTCGAGAATATAAACCACAACTACAATTAGACTCAGATGAATTTCCATAAATTTGAACTTAGGTAGGGATTGAAACAACCAAGTCACTTAACCAACTAATTCACATCTCATTAACAAATTTTAGACATAAACATTTTTATAACCAAAATGCCCAAACCAGGGTGATTAGTATTCCTAGTCATGGGTCATGGACTTGCCTTGTTGAAGTGAACACAGGTTTGAAACCACATGTCAACCCTCATCGCATTGAACATTGATCCAATAGTCTATTACATTAGATACTTTTCATGAATAACTTAACGTAGCTCAGTGTAGGAACAATGCTAGAGAGTGGTCACCCCAGAGAATGGACCCTAAAACCTCTAACTTCTAACACTTTGCTCACTCACCATTAGGCTATCATCGCTAGATATGGCCTTTACTATATTTTATTAAATATTGTATCAACCTATTTTTTAATTAATAAGATCTCACTCCTTAATTTGAGAATGTTTTTAATTTTTTATTTAAATGCGGGTCCTTAACTAAGTAATGATGAGTCTCCACACATAACTCACTTTTAACATCTCATTTCAATTTAAATTAAGAAAATATTTTCTTATTTCAATTATTTTTTTAATATTTATTTTTAATAATAATTTCTCAAAAAAATATGTTAATGTATTTAATAAAAATAAAATGCTTGATTTGATAATAGTGATTAAATAATAAAAAATAACTAGCACAAAAAAAAGAAAAACAAAAAACAAAAAAACATTATGCTTAAGGGGGCACTCTTTACTCTTAAAATAGCCTATTTAGATTAGGATTTTTACAATACAATTCAATACAAATAAAATTATTGATTTAATAAGAGTGATTAACTAATTAAAAGTAACTAGCACAAAAAAAAATCATTTTGTTTAAGGGGGAAATCTTTAACCTTAAAATAACATATTTAGATTGGGATTTTTACAATACAAATTGGATTAAGTGAATGTGTAGATTTTTTCACATTGTCTATATTCAAAAATTTATTAGCACACTTGACTTTTAAATAACCTCTTTTCCCCCTTTTTGATGAGACTTGTTATTATTATTATTTTTTTAATAACTATGGGAATTGAGGTTCACTTGACAACCCAGAGCTTATTCATCGCTAATTTTCATAGTGCAAGCCATCCCCTATAACCACCCAATCAACTATGTAAATGTAAGGGTAATCGATCTACTAGAGCCTAGGGGTGGAGACTCATAATTCATGTGGGACTATTTAAAGTGAAAATTGAATAATAAGAGTGGCAACAATTATTCAAGATGCTTTAAGTTATAAGATAAACATATAACTTGCGATGTTGTTGACATGAAGTAGTCAAATATAACACATCTTAAAATGAGTTGTATTTTTTTGATCTGACATAATCACATTAAAATTTACTTGGTTTTATGATGGTGTGAATGAAAATATTCTAACTTTTTTATTTCATTGATGCCATCCACAATGGGTGAGCTTAACCAACACTCAAAAACTTAGTCCATGTTGGCATCAAAAATATTTTTCAACCCTTTCATTGACTCTTTTATTGGAACTTTGTTAACATCATTCATCTGTCAATCTCAATTCCATGTCACAAGGACCTTTCCCTACTAATCAAAATTGGTAACCATTTTTACATTTGAAAATAATAGAACACATGTTATCCATTCCCCCTTTTTTTAGTTTGTTTTTCATTCATTATTGACCCCTATAATCTTACTCCACCTCTCTTTCTTTGCTCGTGGTAGTTCTATCTCTCTTTCTCGAGATTAGAATCACATTGCAGTGCTATCCCTTTTGAATTGGAAGCATAATCTGAAGCAAAGCCTTGAAGTAATAATCTTAAACTCTAAAACTATAATTTATCTTATGTTCCTCTTTTCTTTTAACATTTGATGTTGTGTCACTTATGTTTCCCTTTCTTTGTTTTATACATTTGAGGCTGCATCTTCTATCTTTGATGGGGGTGTTGACAAGCCAAGGTCAAAAACCACTCTTATGAGATGCCAAGTTTATATTTACACCATATCCAAGTCTCTTCTCCATATTCCCACTCTTGGAATACTTAAACATTGTTTTCCTTCAAAAATTTTCAATTTTGCTCATTTACTAAATTTATTCACACTAGAATTGCCTACAAAAAACTAGAGTAAGTTCAATTAATATAAATTATATGAATTAATGAGAGAAGATAAGTTTGGTCTAGTGATTAATATTTTCATTTACATATAAATTACAAGCACATGTTTCATTTAAACTAGACTGAATGGTTGGACCCCTTCAATTGCATAACCTATTACTTATACAAATAAAACAAGGGTTCTTTCATACATAAGTACTTTTGATCAACCAAAAGTGAGTGTTCAATAGAAGAAACAAATTAAATCAAACCCTAATATTTAATGAGAATTTGATTGTATAAAATAATTAAAAAGAACAATATTTAATATTAAATCCTATTTCAAGAAAACATTGGACAAGTAATTATTTGCTTGAAAATTACTATTATTCTCTTTTGTTCTTGTAGAAAGGATAGAATAAGTATTGTAATAAATGTTTTTGGTCATACATGCCCCTATTATCTCATGAGTATGCAGCATGAAACCTAGGTTTGAAGTGTACTTATAAATTAGAATCCACTTGGACAAATACACAATAACATTTTGAAACAAATTTACACTAACTAGATCACACAAATTCAAGCCTTACATCTTCACTACATGCAAAATGCACACTAAATAGATGGATGAACATTTTTAAGTAATTGTATTAGGGTTTAAGGGACATTTAGGTTTCAAATTACCTACAGATTCTAACAAAACTAGATGGCATAAAAATTAAATGCCAATGTTTGTTCATAGAAGCATAATAATGAAATATCAAGGTGTGTCAACATAGAATTCACTTGCTATCAAGTATAAATAGACTATAAAATACATTGATTTTATATAAAAATAATGAATAATATAAGGTTCTAGTAAGTAATTCAAATGAAAAAGGGGGCACATCATAATGAATAAATGTTAAAATATAAGTAAATACCTTAAAATAAATATAGGAAATATGCAACTTGAATTTTGTATAGCATAAGGAAATGGGGAAGGTAATTTATGGGTAGACATTTTTATCTAATGATCATACCAGATAAATAATAGTCATTCTCAGTGTGTGTTTTATTTTCATCTATATATTTATAATGCATAAAGTTTGGTAAATTTTTCTAATCGACTTAGTTTTATCCATATCCAATTAAACTTTGCTACATATTTAGAGCCATTTTTCCATTGACATATTTACAACCATAATTCACTAGAATGACATGGATACATGAAAAAAAAACACAAACCAAGCATGGCCTAGGTTGGTTCCAAAGTGATTCAATATTTTAATGAGTTTAGAAACATCTTTTCTATAGTCGTGCATTACATATCCTATCATTATTTCATTTTATGAGACTGTGCTTAGGTGACATATATTGTCAAACAATTCACATGTCTATTGTATGCTTCCTCATTTTGCATACATATCTATCAGGCCATTGAAAACCAATTTAAAATCAAATGAGTCCATAAAAAAAAATCTCTTATCCAAATTATAAAGTGCCTAATGTATCTACAATATTCGTTACTTGCGACTTCATGTTCATACCTAATTTATCTAATATAATTATAAAATACCTTAATAGATGGAATAACCTAATATAAGTGGTGCCCTAGCCTTATTCATTGGCCTATATATCTAAAACCCAATTTCATATCTATTCAAGTCATAGATAACCAACATTTAGATAACTATGGTTGAAACATGGGCTGTATAGATAAATGTAATAACTTGATAACAAAATCATAACATATTGACATTATTTGATATTAAAGCAAAGCCTAATGGGAATGTTTATGTTTGTGACATTGAATGTTAAATGATACCCATGGTAATTTAACAAATCATACTTCTAAACCAACTTTAGCACTTTTATTCACAAGAACTTTTGTGAACCCCTTGGGAAATATTCCTCCATCAGACTTACATAATATCAAAATATGAAAAATCATACCATGTATGTTGTTGTCTATCTTTTGTATTAGGTGTATCACTCAAGATTAAGCTATAAAAAAAAAATCATAGTAGAACTATCATGTTCAATGTCCATATTAAGATCCAAAAAAATTCTTCTCTAGCAATAATTACCTCATAATAGAAACATCTCAAGTGTCTTATTTGTAAGATCTCTTGAGAGTTTTGATGCATGATATGATTTATTGAGGCATAATACCTTTCATCAAAATGATCCCTTTAAAATTTTTGTCATATTTTCTTGTCCAATCATATATGTTTGTGATGTTCAATGTGCATTATATAGCTTATTTTTAGTAATTTAATTTATGTTGGTGCTTAACTTTATTCTTCTAATACCATGTATTACACTACATGTAGTATGTAAAAGGGGTGAAAGGGAAGAATAGATGAAAAAAATATAATTGAATGATATATACAAATAATTAATCAAATGGGGGTTTGTGATGTTTCATGTTTTTGATGTACATGATTAACCAATACAAGTGTAAAAATTAAGTAGTTTAAATTCTAGTCTTTTGATGATTTTGTAGTGCATTGTTTTAGATTACGGTAAAATTAGGTTTTGAAAGGACTCCAAAACCCTTTAATAGAATCAAGAAAGATAAAGCATTAACAACCACCAGGAAAAGCATTCCTGAAACCTACTGAAGAGCAACATCAAAATTAGGTTTTACAGGGACCTGAAACCACAAAAATAGTCCAATAAAAGTACCTACGTTTTATAAGGACCTGAAACCTCAAAGAACTTACAGCATAGG
This sequence comes from Torreya grandis, assembly GCA_037957365.1. Taxonomy (NCBI): domain Eukaryota; kingdom Viridiplantae; phylum Streptophyta; class Pinopsida; order Cupressales; family Taxaceae; genus Torreya; species Torreya grandis. The sequence goes on along the minus strand of JARHVA010000345.1, from coordinate 5,093,415 downwards.
GAAAAGAATTCTAAAAAATATATATCTTTAGCATTCTGCCCTGGCCAACAATGCAGGTTGCCATTGCAATAATGACACACAAGAATTTATCAGGACATTAAAAATCCGCAATACCTTTGGTTTCTCTGTCCCTTTGATTTGACAGAAACACCATCAGATCTAGAAATAATGATGGCCATAGCCATTTCAAGAAAAAGGCCATGCTCCACCATGCCCTCAAACCCTAAAATCACACTGCCTACACTCCTTGAACTGGTCATAAGATGCCAATTGCGACGCCGTTACGATCATCACCCTCTGTACTATCAAGGCCGATCCCATCCAGAGCGATGTGATGCCCTTCTACCTCACCAAGCATCCCACCACATCCACCACACTCCTATATTTCTACCTCTACTAGAGTAGTAGGTGACCATTCACTTGCATCCTCACCATTGCCACATCTGCAGGGTTGCCCACAGCCACGCTGAAACCTCCAGCGATGAGCCCTTCCAAGATTTTATTTACAAGAGGAAGGTTTCCTTCTTCCCTCCATTTCTCCTTGAGAAGATCATAGAGGCCCATATGAATCATAGAGTAGAGAAGCTATCGTAGCATCGTTACAAAGACGCCGAAGAAGAGTGCCATGGACCCCTCCGTCTGCACCACATGGATGGAGAGGATTGTGGAAATAACAAGTGAAATATGTGTAATAAAAAAATGTGAGTATTAGTTAGTGACATATAGAAAGGAAAAGCTATTGAAATCAATAATGTGTTATTAAGTGAAGATATTGACATCATAATGTAGTATGGTAATTTTTTAGTTGATTAGGGTTGTCTACATTGTGCCTATTACATTGCATTGATAGATGAGATTGGTTTATGTTTATACTCACATGAAAAAAGAGGTATTTGTGTGGAGGTAGATTTAAATGTAGTTATTGATGAAATGAAATGGGAGGGGTGTTCTACAAGGACTCTTGAGTAAACTTCATGAGGATGCAATTTTTTATATGGTTATTTCCATGATCTTGAGATCTGTTGTGTAAATGAAAAACCCAAATAGGGAGAAACACATGAATAACTAAAGGAAATAGGAAAAATGAGTATGAATGAGTTTGAAATGCATGATTTAGAAAATGAACTTGCATATTTTTATGAAGAATAACAATATTTTGATACTATGTCTAATTTTGAAGTGCATAACAATGTCACTATTGCGTAATAATTCTATTTTTTATGTAGTCTAATGTTTATGTTTATTTTTGTAGTCATACTCTCTATTATTTTTTATGAGGTAATATAATGTTAATTAAAATCAATAAACACTATCATGGGATGCATGCTATATTATTATAAAATAAAATAAACTTTTTTGTAATTATGCAAGGACGAGTATATATTGTAATGATATTTTGATGAGTATGTAATTATGAAATGATGTTTATATGTTTTAATGTAATGTTTTTAGCTATTGTGGGATATATACCAATTATTAAATGATGATTATATGTTGTAATGATCTTCACCCATGAGAAATATCCCAATTACATAAAACTCAGCTTAAATTATAACTTTCTAGATCTTGTAAGAATTGCATGGAGCCCATATCAGGCATATATCATGTAATATCATACACTTAACACCATTATATATATATATATATATATATATATATATATATATATATATATATATATATATATATATATATATATATTTTAAAAAACACTTATTATAACATTAAGGGTCTAAAAATGATGAAAAAAAATCTCATATAAGAATTCCAAATGCTAAGCTATATAGAAGTTGAAAATAATTCCATAGAGAAACCACACATAAATGGGAATCCTATAATTACATACAATCATATCACATCATTCAATTCCATATTAAACATAAATGAATGTTTAATGTTATTTAAACCCATAGTTATTTTATTTCACCTTATTGAATAAGATTTCTATAAAATGCCATAAATATACATAACATATCAGTCAAAAAAGTAAATACACCTTTATTATCTTCCAAATAGGGTTAGTAAAGGATGTTCATTAAATATGAACTCTATTTGACTGCGTGCCTTATAACTAAGCCACATTTGTCTTCTTCAAAATTATATTGGTACTTAGACTCATCCTTCAGAATTGCCCACACATGTTCTCACACTCTATCTGATCCAGGCATCAATTTAGGCAACAATTCGGGTGACAGTTCCACCCCAATTGATGACGGAACTTCCGGGAGCCATAACTTTTGCACCGTAGCTCCAATTGACTCACCGTTTGAACCGTTGGAAAGCTAAGAATGAGGGGAACATCGTGAAATGGCATTGAGCTTTTCTGGATGAAGTTTGACTCCCGAAAACCCAACGGAAGTGCCTCAATTTTCAATTTTAATAGTGCTGTCTAAAAATAGTAAGTTGCTAAAAATAGTAATTCCTCGAATTATGTATTGTTTTAAATATTGGAAGTCATACCAATTCATCTCCCTCGAGATTGGTGACCTTACAAATCCTCCCCATGCCTTCAAATTGTGTATAAAAGAAGAGGTAACTAGAAATGTAAAGACAGACATCTCTTCCCAGAGATAAGCATATATTTGTATTGCGAATTTGAGTAATACTACATCTCTTCTCAGAGAATTCATTGTTACTGTGTTATTTCTATGTTATTTTGATATTTATCAACCAAGACTTCTGAGTTTTGGATCAGTGGTATCAGAGCGGTTTGTCTTGAGAGTGTATGATCCCGAGGACGAGGTCAGGCTATAAGAAGCTTGGGTAAGAAACAACAGAGCTTCCAAATTTTCCACCTGTTCGCTCCAAACGACCTCAAATGGCGGATGACACCGAGACATCCAATCCTTTTAAGGAAATGGTGAATGAGGCCCTCCAATGGCAACAAGCACAGATGCTGCAACAATTTGCCCAAATTCTTCAAACACTTCCGATGGGAAATCCTAGCTTCGCGGCTCCACTTCCTGGCTCCTCATCCAGGGAACGACCTTTCAGTGCCCCAACACCCTTCAAGGTCCAGGTAAATTTTGATATTCCTACATTTTAAGGTAAAATCAATGCTGATGCAGTAGAAAATTGGTTAGATCAACTGTCTTCCTACTTCTCTGTAAATAAGTTCATCGATGGAGAAAAGATTACTTTTGCTCTTTTGAAATCAACATTGCCTGTGAAAAACTGGTGGGAAGTGTGCAAAAAGAGGTTCAGCACAGATGACATTGGTCTTGAGGCAGAACCTACCTGGGATGATTTTGTAGAAGCAGTGAAAGAAGAATACTATCCCATCGGAGCATATGATGATCTCTACATACAGTGGCAACAACTTCACCAAGGTAAGGACCAATCTGTTCAAGATTACACAGACACTTTTCATTCTTTGTCTGCAAGGTTGGGCATTCAAGAAAGTGAAAAACATAAGACTCTCAAATATCGTGGTGGACTACAATGGTACATACGGGGGGAAATGGAACTCTTCAATTTGGAAACCCTCGATGAGGCATACAAATTTGCAGTGAAGATTGAACAGAAGAATGGCAGAAAGAATACGAAGAGTCAACCCTCAAAATGGAAAAGTGATAAGGAAGGTCAAACTCGAGGCCCAAATTGGAAGCAAAAAGAGTCTCAAGATAAGAAATCCCAGAAAGGGAAGGCTGGAAAATGGTGTGATTACCACAAAACTGGGACTCACTCCAAAGAAGAATGTCGAGCCATCAAGTCATTGCTTTCTGAGTCACAATACTCGACGTCCACTACTCTGCCTCATACACAACCCACATTCGAAGAGGATGAAGAAGAAATTGTAGATGCTGAGCCTGACACCATTGTTGCTTCATCACAGAACCGTGGGGAAAGACCAGATGACAAGGAAAGATTGTTCCACTCCAAACTATGGGTAAAAGGTACGCCTTTACATTTCATTCTTGATAGTGGGAGTCAAAAGAATTTGATCTCTGCTAAAGTTGTGAAAAGTCTAAATCTATCTGTGAAGCCTCATCCAAAGCCCTATAGTATTGGATGGTTAAGCCCAGGGAGAGACCTCCGTGTCACCCATCAGTGTCTTCTTTCATATGCCATAAAACCATTCCAAGATGAAGTCTTGTGTGATGTAGTCAATCTGGATGTTTGTGATGTACTCCTTGGTCAGCCATTCATGTATGAGCGACATGGCATCTATGAATCACGAACTTGAAGGATTACCCTCACCCTTGGAAAATGGTGCTATAGGGTACCAGAGGTACCACCTCCCACATCTGTCTCCCTGATCAGTGCAAAGCAATGTAAGAGATTGGTGGAGAAAACAAAGCAATTTGTCCTCATGGTGGTCAAGCCACAGAAATCCACGAAGGCCGATGTTGCAGTCCTGACTACGCAATCAACACAACAACAAAAGCAGATAGGACACATCACAGAAGAATATGATGACTTATTCAAGTCACCCACAGGAGTTCCACTACATTGTCAGGTAAAACATTCTATCGATTTGATCCCAGGATCACCTTTGCCTAACAGTCCTGTGTATCGCAGATCAGTTTTGGAGAATGATGAGATAAAAAGATAGATTCAAGAATTGATCCAAAAGGGTCACATCAGGCCAAGCTCTTCACCTTGTGGTAGCCCAATTATCTTGGCACCAAAGAAAGATGGAACATGGAGGCTTTGTATTGACTGTCGAGCCCTGAATAAAATCTCTGTGAAGAATCGCTATCCTCTCCCCAGGATTGATGATCTGCTGGACCAGCTCCGTGGTGCGAAGTTCTTCACCAAAATTGATCTCAAATCTGGTTATCACCAAATTCCCATCGATCCCACTAATGTCTGGAAGACTGCATTCAAATCTAAGGAGGGGCTCTTTGAATGGTTGGTTATGCCTTTTGGCTTAACTAATGCACCTGCAACCTTCATGAGGATGATGGATGACATCCTACGACCCTTCACCAACTCTTTTGTGGTTGTCTACTTAGATGACATACTCATCTATAGTAGAACATGGGATGAACATTTGCAACATGTTTGTAAGGTGCTTCAAACTCTTCGGGAGCACAAGTTGTATGCAAATCTTGACAAATGCACATTCGGGATGACAACAATTCAGTACCTCGGGTATGTTGTGAATGCAGAAGGGGTCCATGTTGATCCAGAAAAGATTCAGGTTATTCGAGAATGGCCCACACCAAGGACCCTCACAGAGCTTCGTAGCTTTTTGGGTCTTGCAAATTTCTACCGCAGGTTTGTTCTTGGATTTTCACATATTGCTTGGTCACTAACCCAAGTGACTAAAGGAGGAGCAAAAGCTACATTTCAGTGGGGCAAAATACAACAAAAGGCATTTGAGAATTTGAATAACAGACTCTGCTCAGCCCCTGTTATTGCCTTGCCAGATTTGCATCAACCTTTTGAGTTGATGACAGATGCATTTGAATATGCCATGGGAGCTGTCATCATGCAACATGGCCATCCTGTTGCATATCACAGTGAAACTTTCACTGATACAGTCAGGAAATATCCAACATATGATAAGGAGCTCTATGCCATTGTGCAAGCTTGCAAACAATGGAAACACTACATCTTGGGGAAAGAAACGGTCATCCACACTGACCACAGACCATTGGAATTCATCCAGACACAAAGCAAGCTCCGAAATGAGAGGCATCAGAAGTGGGCCACATATCTTCAGCAATTTCACCTGATAATCAAACACAAAAAGGGGAGCTCAAATACAACTGTAGATTGTCTGAGCCACCCACCAATTACTGCACTCACAACAGTTTTGGATCTGTGCGGACATGAGACTGCCACTTGGGGTACCCTGTATGAAGCAGATCCTACCTTTGTTGCTACATATCAAGCACTTCAAAAAGGTACACATGTTTCTGATTTCTATTTGCAAGATAATGTCCTCTGTCATATGGGACACATCTGTGTTCTAGTTGTAGAGCAACAAAAGATGATATGGGAAGCACACTTCAGTAGGACAGCTGGACACTTTGGTGTTGAAAAAACATTGGCAGTTCTTCAAAAACACTTCTACTGGCCCCATATGCGAAAGGATGTGGAAAGATATCTCAAATCTTGCACCCCATGTGCGATAGCCAAGCCAACTAATAAGAAGCAAGGATTGTACACGCCATTTCCAGAACCAACCAGGCCTTGGGAATCTGTCTCAATGGACTTTCTATCAGGTTTGCCCACTTCAAAACATGGTAAGGACTGTATTTTTGTGGTAGTTGATCATTTTTCAAAAATGGCTATCATGATTGCTTGTAAAAAAAATATATCTGCTGAGGAAACTGCTCAACTATATTTTAGTCATGTATGGCTCCATTTTGGTCTTCCCAAGTCCATTGTTTCAGATCGAGATAGCAGGTTCTTGAGCATCTTCTGGTCCACTCTATGGAAGATGATGGATACTAAGCTGATGAAGTCCACAGCCTTCCATCCACAAACTGATGGTCAAAAAGAGGTGGTAAACCGCTTAATTGTTCACATGATTCGGATGTACCACTCTAAACATCCACACACATGGGATGAGGGACTTCTTTTCATACAACATGGATACAATCGGGCACTACACAGCTCGACCAAGCACAGTCCATTCCAAATATGTTTTGGGTTCCAACCCATGGCACCAGTTGATATAGCAGTTCCATTTTCCACCATGGAATACACACCTCATGGAAGATCTGAGGCAGCAAAAGCTACAAAGTTTATTGAACAAATGCAACACCTCCAGCAACAAGTTCATGACATCTTGGAGAAGATGAATCAAAAGTACAAGCAATGCCATGATAAACACAGGATTGCACACCATTTTGCTGTGGGTGACAAGGTCTGGTTACGGCTCCAGAAGGAATGACTTGCAGGCCCACATAGAAAGATTTGGCCTCTGTGATATGGTCCATACACCATCACCAGAAGAGTTGGAGAAAATGCTTTCGAGTTGAACCTCCCAGCCTACCTTGGTCTGCACCCAATATTCAATGTGGACCTCCTCAAGCCATATCATCCACCTCTCTTGGACACTTCAGTTGTAGCAGAACAACTTGACATTGATGAACTTGATCCACAGAGTTTTGCTCCAGTGGAAGAGGATCAGATTGTGGATACCTAGATGAAGACAACCAGAGGACGTTCTATTCCACTTTATCGAGTGGTCAAAAGGGGCCAGCTTAGCCACCAAGGTGAGTGGCTCACAGAGAATCAAATCAAGAAACAACTACCACACCTGATGGGGAGCATTGACGCAATGGGGACTATTGCTTTTCAAGGAGGGAGGAATGATCCAGGCATCAATTTAGGCAACAATTCGGGTGACAGTTCCACCCCAATTGATGACGAAACTTCCGGGAGCCATAACTTTTGCACCGTAGCTCCAATTGACTCGCCGTTTGAACCGTTGGAAAGCTAAGAACGAGGGGAACATCGTGAAATGGCATCGAGCTCTGCTCGATGAAGTTTGACCCCCGAAAACCCAACGGAAGTGCCTCAATTTTCAATTTTAATAGTGCTGTCTAAAAATAGTAAGTTGCTAAAAATAGTAATTCCTCGAATTATGTATTGTTTTAAATATTGGAAGTCGTACCACTTCATCTCCCTCAAGATTGGTGACCTTCCACATCCTCCCCATGCCTTCAAATTGTGTATAAAAGAAGAGGTAACCAGAAATGTAAAGATAGACATCTCTTCCCAGAGATAAGCATATATTTGTATTGCGAATTTGAGTAATACTACATCTCTTCTCAAAGAATTCATTGTTACTGTGTTATTTCTATGTTATTTTGATATTTATCAACCAAGACTTCTGAGTTTTGGATCACTATCTTCCAATGTTGCAAATCTTATTAATAGATGGAAATAATTCAATCATACTTTATGTTTAGGGCCTTGACTATCTATCCCCTATAGTCACAGAGTGCTTTTGTGTATACATTGGTAGTATCAATATTGACACTATTTTTTTCAAGTTGTAACTTCTTGCCCCTATGTGTGAGATTTTTAATATGCAACTCCTCATTATCCATGGTCAAATTATCCAAGACCTTGTTATTCTTGGATACTATGATTTAAAAACTATGAATGGTTATCCTTGTGATTTGAATAAGGCTGGATAAAAACTAGTTTTCCTTAGTGAGAGAACCATTATTTAGTATGAATAGTGAGAGTTTAACACCAACATGATCTGTCACTAAAATAACACCCTCACATCTCATCATTGAGAAAAAATCTTCCATATCTTCTATGATTTCACCAAATACCTTCTCATCTTCATTTTTAGGGACCCCTACAAAAATACGCAACTAAGAGAATTAGTACATTCAATAAAAATACAAACTACATGAAAAACAACATAATAAGCCTATATTATATATATATATATATATATATAATAAAAATTATATATGTGAATTAGGATATTAAAAATATAATATAACAAGTAAGTCAAAAATATATTTTCTTGTCTAATCTATCAATATCTACAAAATATAGCAAGGCCAAAAGAAAATCATCAATGAAATCAATCTAGATGGACTATTAATGTGTGATAGGTAGAGTTTTATCTTGGTTGAAGGCATATTGACATAATTCCCAAAGAATCCACAAAATCTTGGGTTACTTCATTATCATGATGAACAACTATTAGCTAAAACAACCATGCCAACACTTCATATTTCATATGATAATTTTGAGTGTAATTTACACAATGTATCCTACACAAACATGAAATTATCAAGGAAACTACATAGAGTAAGTGAGACTGAAACACAATGAGTAAATAAGATTAATTGACAAAGTGAGATGAACCCAAATGGTAATGAAACTAGAAATGTGGAAAATATCTGTAGAAGCACACATCCAAAAATAATGTCTTTTGTAATGACTTTAAAGTGTGATGATAATATTACCATCCTTTTATTGCTTGATTCTAAAGGTGTTCTGGTATTAAAAGTATTATTTTGTATAATAACAGTGGAAAATATTAAATAATTATAAAATATCTAATGTTTTATGGATATTAACATTTAATGATTTAGAGAATGAATGATAAATATTTATATATGTGAATCTAAAATGTAAATGCTCAAAAGTCTTAGTTTAGAATGATTATTATACATGGAAGCTTATAGTTTCTTTATTTGGGTGTGTGGGATGATGTGAATAATTATATAGTCATCTCAAGAATTCTTTAATAGGTTTAAATCATGTCATCCCTCCAAGTCCTGAATATTCATTAGATGGCTAATTTATGTGCTTGATGGATTATAATTATTATTCTTGAGACCAAAGGAAATCCTTTTTTGGAAATACTACCTCCTCCTAAAATTTAGGATTGGTATATTTTCATGGAGGATGTTGTAGACACCTAAATTTGGCCATTGATAACCCCCAATCAGGATTTTGGCCAATTTCCTCCCAAAATGCACAATTTAGCCTAAAAACACTAAAACATGCTAAATGATGTGAAACTGACATATTCAAGTGCAAATTTTAGCTAGGGTATTCCTAAATGGGGTAATGCAATTTATGGGCCAACTAACTTTGATCAAATCATTCTAAGTCAAAATGCCAATTTTGCACCTATGTGCTTTGGATTGCTCTTTCCTATAAAATATTTTTCACAAGACAAATGCCTTTGTTATTTATTTTTGGTAACATCCTAAATGGAAATATGGATCCAACGCATCTAATATTGATTTCAATTTCTAATCTAGTCAAATTTTGAACCAATAACAAGGCATTCTGATCAATTTGAGTAATTTGTGCATAAAGTGCTTAATCATGCTTAAGAGCTAATTAACCCAAATCAAGACCTAATAAAAATTCCATGAAAAATTGTTAAATACTTATTTTAGGAAATGAATATTAAATACCTACATCATCAGGTGACCTTATTTATTGGGAAGACATCCTTAGGCCACAAATGCCACAAATATCAAGATTTCATGCCCTCCATGCCTCATCAATGCCTTCCATGATGCCCTCCATGCATCTTAATTGCCCATTCTTTAAATTTTATGACGAGGATAATTAAAAACTTAATTTTGAAAAATTGAATTAATCCTCAACTACACATCTCAATCTCAGGATAGACGGTTCAAGTTGATTTAGACATTTACAAAAATACATAAATAGGAGGCCTTACCACATCATTTCTAAGACATGATAATGAAAAGTTATAATGCAAAAATGGTTCCAAAAGCTTCAATAAATTATTGTTACCATGCCAAATTGATTCCAAGCCAAGCCAAGCCACAAGCCAAAGATGCCAAGGAGAGATAGAGGTAGTCAAGCTTCCATTGCCAAGGACTTCATGAGCACAAGCCAAGCAAGCCACTAATACAAAAGCATTTGGAGCATCCAAGGAAGGTGAAGGAATTCTTGTGTTTGATTCTTTACTTTGTAGTTGTGTTTGTCTCTTTATTTTGTTAACTAAACTCTCCCTAGTGTCTAGGCCTAGATATGTTATGCTATTAGTGTGTTTATTTCATTTTGTTTTCATTTTGGAACTAACACCATACTAATCATCCTCTCTTGAGTCAAATTCCTAGATCACATATGACACACCCAATCAAACCTAAAATCCATTATTTGTCCTTATTTACCATCCATAGATACACTTTATTTTTCATAGGCTACAAAGATACCTTGTCTTGACATTTAAAGGAATTAAAATCAATGACCAATGAAGATCACAAAAGCATTCTTGAAAACCAGATCTATAGACATTTTTTGATAGAGTAACTATTCAGACGAGGTGTGGGATATAATTTAACATGGTCAAGTATTCTATTTATATCATTTATTGATTAAGACATGCATCTCCCTAAAAATAAGAACATAATTAAAAACCACACCATATCACATTGCCATACCATTTCCATACCATACCAATACTGTTTCACATTTCCATGCCATTGCCATTGTTATATATGTCCATTTTCCATTATTATAGACCCTACCCATTCACCCCATCACTTGGGGGAAATCCTCTTACCATTTTATCCAAATTATCAAACCATCATTATCTATAGCAAGACCATACCATCTTATCATTACATTCCTATCTAGACCAAAGCTTGTTTTTAGACATCTCTTGTTTTGATCTTGGTTCAAAAAAATATTCCTACACTTTTTTGAGACGATTCCAATAAATTTTTAACAATAAATCCAATCCATGTTTACAATGATATTCTATGAAAGTAGTGTGATAGTTTATCTAGCAAGATATCTTTCATCCTATCAATCTTGTTTATGTGAGCCTGATTATAACTGCCTATGGGAAAATCAATGTTTCAATAGTCTTGATACTAATTATAACACCCTCTAGGAAAATTAGTCTGATTGACTTATGCCATTGTTTCCTAGTTATAATTGCCTATGGGAAAACTAGGGGTAACACCTGTGTATCATGCATTATTGCATCACTTTGCCATTATTGTTTTCATTTGGCTGGCCATTTTCCAGATTTGAGAACTTATTGGGACCTAGTTGGTTTTTCCCTACCTTTTATGTGGATGAAATTAATATGACTTGAGGTCACTTTAGGACTATGTGGGTCATGCTCAATTCATGTTGAGGTCACCTCAGTCCCCATTTCGATACGCTCTCACCATTTTATGAGCAACCTAATCCAAACACTCTCATCATTTTGTGAGCAGGTATATTATCATTCTTTAATGAATTAAGACACCTCAAAATTCCAAAAACATTCATAACATTTCAAAAATCTAAAAATATTTATCCTATCTAAGCCTAGTTAGTTATCCTCGATCTACCTTACTGGGGCATTGTCATTGTTAGGATGCTTTCTTTTGATTTTGTTTTCAAGATTTATGTTTGTTTATTTATTCAAGTTGTTTTTTTGTTTATTTGTTTATTCACTTGCCTATTTATTTTCTTTTAACACTATTGGCTAAACTCGGTCTATATGTATGCATTGGGTGATTCCTTACATACATTACTCTTGAGTCTATCCATATTCATACGTCAACATTGTCATCATGGTTTTTATCATTGGTGCATTGTTTTCAAGTGCTTATTGGATTGAAAGTCAGTCCTTACGCATATTTTGGCCAATTCTTCATTGTGTTCTATCATGAAGCCTACCATCACATGCTAAAACAAAAAATTAGCTTCAAGAAGGTCTACAATCAATGGAGCCATAAAAGTTTCTCCTTGGCACCTTGGAAAATTCTCCCATCCCACCCTTGATCAAATCAACCCATTGGTCATTCTAGTTATATCATTACTAATAAAGATGAGCATCTCCACATTGGTAGGTATAATTGAATCATTTCTAATGATCAATTTTATTCCTCTATGCATCTCTTTCATCACTTTGTACCCACTCATATTTAATCTATATTCCAAATTATATCTTTGAGTTATGCTTGATAATCATCCATAACTAGGGCACAACCATCAATTTTAGCCAGTCCAAGTCATCTTCATGATTACAATCGCCTATGGGCAAATCATTATTTTTACTTTTATTCTTGATTATAACCACCTTTGGGAAAATAAGCATCCTTTTTACATCAATGCCTATAAGCATTTTCTTATTTGGATTAATCTCAACCATAGATTAATTCCACCTTTCTTCTTATTTATTTTTAAAGGACCATCCATCAATAAATGTGATAGCCACTCCCTCGAGGGGGAATCATCATAGGCTTCCCAAAACTATTTGGAGCTTTGTTCTTCAACCATCATCTTCTTTTAGGCATATAGTCCATCTCTCATTATTTGAGAAGACATTGTTTTGCCTATGGTTTGCAACATCTTCCTAAATAGGGGCAAACTATAGACACCTAAACCTAGCCACCGATAACCTCCAACTAGGCTTTTAACCAATTTCCACCCAAAACACACAATTTGGCCTAAAAACACTAAACAATGCTAAATGACATGAAACTGACATATTCAAGTACCAATTTTAGCCAAGGTATCCCTAAATGGGGCAATGCAATTTATAGGCTAGCTAACTTTGATTAGATCATTTCAAGTCAAAATGCCAAATTTTGTACCTAGGTGCTCTGGATTGCTTTTTCATATCAAATATCTTACACAAGACATGTGCCTTTGTTATTTGATATTGGTAACATCCTAAATGGGAATATGGTCCAACACATCTAACATCACCTTCCAGTTCCAATCCAGTCAAATGTTGGACCAATAACAAGGCATTTTGATCAATTTGTGTAATTTGTGTGAAAAGTGCTTAAACATGCTTAAGAGATAATTAAAGCAAATTAATAATTCTATGAAACTTGTTAAATAATTATTTTAAGAAATAAATATTTAATATATGCATCATCAGGGTACCTCATTTCTTAGGAAGATATCCCTAGGTCATAAATGCCACAAATATCAGGATTCATGCCTTCCATGCCTCATCAATGCCTTCCATGATGTCCTCCATGCCTATTAATTCCCCTTTATTTCAATTTCATGATGAGGATAATTACAAAATTAATTCCAAAAATTCAATTAATCCTCAACCACACATCTCAATCTCAGGATAGATGATTTAGGTTGATTCTAAAGATTTGCAAAAATATATAAATAGGAGGCCTTACCACATCATTTCTAAGACATGATAATGCAAAGTTATAATTCACAAATGAATCCAAAAGATTCAATCAATTAGTGTTACCATGCTAAATTGATTTCAATCTAAGCCAAGTCACAAGACAAAGGTTCCAAGGAGATATGAAGGTAGCCAAACTTCCATTACCAAGGACATCATGAGCACAAGCTAAGCAAGCCACTACTACAAAGGCATTTGGAGCATCCAAGGAAGATGAAGGAATTCTTGTGTTTGATTCCTTACTTTTTATTTGTGTTTATCATTTGTTTTTGTTAACTAAGATCTCCCTAGTGTCTAGGCCTAGAGATGTTATGCTATTAGTGTGTCTATTTCACTTTGTTTTCATTTTGGAACTAACACCATACTAATCATCCTATCTTTAATCAAATTCATAGATCACAAATGTCACTCATTAGTTAATTTAAATATTATACTAAAAATTTGTTCATGAATCTTATAGATGTGCTCTTGTAAGATTAAGTAACCTCATTATATATTATGTATTGTATTCGATGAGCTGATATAATAATACTAATTAAGCCTTGAAGGGTTGAATGCAAAAATTTAATAGCATATTTTTTTATAAATATTAAGTTTGGTTTAAGATATTTATTAAATCAATCAAATAAAAAATATCAAAGTTAAAAGTTTAAATTTTGATTTATCATTGGCTTAAATAAATTCCTTATTCTTTCTAAATATTAAATATTTTAATATTGATTTGAATTCTATTATTGTACCCAACTTCACCTTATGCTAACTCATAAAGGTATTATAAAATCCATTTTTACAATTTTATCATATCACAAAGAAAGATGAACATCTCAAATACAGTGGTTATTTATAATTGTTTAACCCTAAAATCTAGATATGGGGAATCTAGTGTTAAAGGGGTAGAGATAGACTAGGGCACAAGGATGGTAAACTATCTCTAAAGTAAGCCAATTAATTTTAAAAATCAAATAAACATATATGAAATTTATTATGCTAAGATGTGGTAAAGATAGAAAGTAAATCTATGTTAAATATTTCAATGATAATGAAAACAAGATACTCAACTAGTTCTGATGTTAATACAAATATAAATCTAGAACATGTAAAAAGTAGACTAGATCTAGAATTTTATAAATTATACTTATGTATCCATAATAAAACACATCAACCTGGGATGGTTACATTGATACTACTATATAATATAGATATAGTGGTCTAGTATAGAATACCTATTGAAACTTAATGGGACAACTTGGATGCCTTTAGGTGTTTTATTACCTTCGCTTTGATGCATTTAGATCTAGGTCATGGAATGTCAATCATTGTCAAATAGAAAAATCCTAGTTATTCATCTTCATAAGGGCTATGGAAAAAATGGGTTAATGGGCACAAGAGGTTGAGCTACCCCAAATACCCCTATGTCAATGAGCATTGATTACATAGCCAATACTCCAAAGAGGGCCTAAGATTATTTAGTTTTCCCCTCCATGTTGGTTTTTGTGTGAATCATGAAATGTGTGATAAGCAATTAAAATAGTGACCTATCATGTAACTTAGAAAATATGGATCTTGGGATACTCCTTCAGTACTTCAGTACTTCAAACATGTAGATATGTTGTCCCTATGACTAGTATGGAAATATGTAAAAATAGGGAAGTTTTTCTCACTTGAGTGATTTATTAATTTTTTTGGGTCCATGTTATGTGAATAATGAATGAGGTTTGATATTATATATATCAAATCCCTTAAAATAATATCTTGCATTAAAGCATTTAGGTCAACCATAAGAATATATTTTATTTGTAAATTGGATGACTTTAGGGAACTAGACATTTATGTCATAATATGACACTTGCATCAACATAGGCATTTGACTAAGATGCAATTGTTTGGGAAGTTGTTAAAAATGTGCAGGACAAGAACTTGTAGAGATGGAAGATAAGTAGATTTATAACATTCTAGGTAATATAAAAGACCTCAGTCATTATAATAACACTTGTTAGACTAAGAGATAAGTAATTAGGCACAAAGAGATAGTCTATGCAAGCATTTTGGTAGTAGAAAAGGTCTAAAAACTAAAGGTACATCCATAATATGTATCTTCTAAGTGTATAAGATAGAGGTGAAATATAATTGAGAAATAATGTCTACATTCTCCCGTCCACCCGGCGCCCCCCCCCCCCCCCCCCCCCCCCCCCCCCACTTTAATCTAGTAATGAAATTAATAGTTTAAAGGAAAAAAATGTCTTCCTGGATGTGTGGAACACACCTTGTCTTTTCTTGAGTCCAAATTTAATGATTTTTTGGTTATTGACATGAAATCAAGAGCATGTCACATATATAATCAATGCATACAATCTAAAATTGAAATAATTGAAATGATTGAAATTGAAAGAGAGCAAGGTTTGTGAGTACACCTATGTATTGATGTAACCATCTTGCATTTTGGTGATTTGATTTGAAAATATATATCATTATGAATCATTAGATATGATATTGGGACAAATATAAAATATGAAAAGTGCATATATCTAAAGAGATATAGAGATATTATAAGAAACATGCCCCCAACCTTGGATAAAATGTGAGTTTCCACATGACAATTGAGACTAGTTTGACCATGCAACCTAATCATACTTATAACCTCGTGAGTGTGAGTGAACCAAGTCAATGTTAGCAAAGTTTTTTGAAAAAATATAGAACATGCTAATTATAGAGATAGATTGCATACTAAATAGCAATGATAAATATAATCCAATAATTCAGTCTTATAGAACATTGTTTAAAGATACAAGTGCATAATTACACATAAACATATAAATAATACATAGAAACATGTAGTATAACCATAATGAATTACAAATTTAAAGACAAACATAGTACTCAATATGCACTAAACATAGATAAAATATTCTTAGGAAAACCATAACATAACTATTTCATTAATCTCTAAAACACATCATAACCATCTTTCATTACAAAGGAGCAATATATATATATATATATAACATTCTAGAGCATTATCTCTTTACATTCTAGTCTTTTTATATGCCACAAAGAAAGACTCTACATATTCTATACTCTAGTTTGTATGCTTACAAGGTTGCATACAACTAAAATACTATACAAAAGATAAAATCATATAATTTGGACACATGCCCAACCAATTATACTTTATGATTTTGGTGACCTTGATCCATACCCAAAACTTTATCAGATTTAAATTATTGTCTCTTCTTGATATAAAATTGAATCGTATAGTCTACTTTGAAGCTGAGAGGATGAGTCATAAACACTAGTTGTTATCACTTCAGGTGTCATTTACTAGTTTTCACCCATTGTACATTACTTAGCCTTCCTTTCAAGTTTTTAACTAAGTAGAATATTATCCTACCATGCTTTAGGGTTTTAAAAAACTAGCATAACTAAGTGGCCATCCTTTATGGACTTAAAATTAATTTTGCCCTACTCCTAATGCTTAAGACTATCTAAAAACTTTGAAACTCTTGTGAAAATTAGAAAATTATGGTGCAAAGTACCTACTAGGAGTTTGGTAGTGTGATTTGGAGTGACTATATAGGAGGTTAATCTATTGTTAGTCTACTTATTATGAGGCTAGATGTAATGAGTATATAGGGTTTGATGGTGGGTTCTACTATTATTGAGTTATTATTTATGTCTACATAGGTATCTTATTCTATTGCTAAACTTGTTGGAGTTTATGGGGTGGAATAAATTGAGGTTCATTTACTAGTTAAGCATTGAAAACATTGACCTATGAAATATTTTTCTTCATCATCTTCTAGTTTTTCAAGGCCTCATGCAATAAAGAAAGTAAGATGCATAGTGGAATCTAAATCAACATCAAATTTTGCACATCATCAAATTATGCAATGGAGATTAGTGATTTTACTTTTAACATATTTAGCTAAATATCCAACACCATTTCATCCAATCGATCTATATCCCTTTGAGATTGAATGGCCACAAATGTCTTGCACATTATCTCATTATGACAAGTCTAGATATTTTGCATGGTAGTGTCCCTAGAATCTAACATTTACTTGAGTGCACTACTCATTGCTGCCATAATAACCATTTGATCATCTATCATAGCTTTGGATTTATCTACTATAGTGAACTCCAATTGTCTAGTATAAAAATATTAGTTGAGATTCTACCTCCAGTTTATCATTCCTTGAACTATATATCTGGCTTGGTTCATAAAAGTATCTAGGACTTGCTCTTATTATTTAAGTAGCTCATAGATTACATCCATCTCTATCCTTAGAGCCTAACTTTGAGCACTCAGTATTTGTAGGTGTTATGCAGTCAACCAATCCTTATTGAATTTAATAAATAAGGTCATGATTTAATTATCCTCAGACATGACCTGGTCACCAATAAATTACATAACTATTTTAGGAAAAGTGTTATCAATTATCTATTGTGCCTTTGAAAACTAGTTTTTCAAATCTAATTTTTCTTCATGCATCTAAAAAAATTCCTACTCCAATTCTAAGGCCTTTTGAGAAATTAACTCATGAAATATAATGACACCTTTGATATTCTTGGATAAAGTCAATTTAACAACATCCAAATATGTTTCCATCATAGTGGTTGTAAGTGCCATGGATGCCATTGAAAGTGTTGTAAGAGCTAGTGTGAATTGAGTCAAAGGTAGAAAGAAAGTGGTGCATTGGGTGGATGTAGTGGGGACATATCATAGCCACTAAGTAGAAATCTAAAGTTTTAGATGTGAAACCTCATCCTACACACCTACTTATTCTTCAAAAAAATTCTATGCTACATGTGTTACATCTTCCTTATGTTGGGCCTCCTTTTATTTTGCAACATTATGTTTAGATTTAGCCTCTACCTCAGCTTGAGTTTTATCTTATAACTGAAATTTAGCCTTAGCTTCAGATTCAAATTTGGATTTATATTTAGCTATTTGGAATTTAGCTATGCATTTGACCTCCTCTTCTTTCTCTCACTGGTCCTCTTCATCCTTAAATTTATCTATGGTTGCTTTCTTAACAACTAATTTTTTGGATTGCTTGTCTTCGGCTTATTATTCAGCCTAAGCCTTGTATTTTTCCTCTTATTTATCTTTATTCTATTACGCATTCTACACTTATTATTTTCTTTGTGTTGGTTCCTAATACTTCATTTTTACCTCTACTTATTTGGAATTCTTCCTAATATTCCTCACTTTCTTAGCTCACTTATTTACAACCTCTACTTCCTCAACTTGCTTCTGGTATTTTTCCTCTTCTTTTTTGCTCTCTTTTTTCCTTTTCACATCCTCTAGATCCTATGTTTTCCATGTAGTTTCTTGTTCAGGTGTTGGCTCCATCCCAGTTTCTTTTTGAGGCTCTTGCTTGACTTTAGGGATGTCAAGTTCAGTTAGTGATTCATTATTTTTATAATACTTTAAATCCATAAATGTACCTATAAACATAAATGTCTTTTTCCTAAATGTCATTAGAGGAGTTAGGATATACTTTTTATTATTTACATCTTGATTTGGAGGTTGTTATTATTTATCTTATGATGACTATGCACTAATGGCAACTGTTGGTTCCCTAAAAGACACTATTATTTGCCTTACAAATTGAGATGGTTGGGAAGATAGGTGTGTGTGGTATTCACATCAATGGTTATGTTGGGATTTCTCATTCTAGTATATCAAACATCTACATAGTAGATTATCTTGTAGTTAGATCCACTTGAAATATTTTGACTTCCAACTTGCACTTTGTTTCTTCTTGACATATGGTATTAACAATAATAGATGTTGAGGTTTGAGTAATATTAATCTAGAGATCTTGCCTTACCTGATTACACACCTAGAATGTGCACACTACCTTCCAAAAAAATAATTCATTTTATTCTACCTTATAATATACATCATTGTCAATATCTTCCAACATAGTCTTGTAGAATTATTTCTCTTCCACTTCCAGCTTTGGTAAGTGGCACTCACCTACTATCTATGGGACACTTGGATTTTCCAACCATGACTTAGTCTGACACATTTTCTTATTTGGTGGTGGTGGTGAGGCTTGCCATGTAGGTGATTTTATTTTACCTTTATATTTATATAATGAGGCTAATGATGTTTATAATGGGGCTTATGATTGTGCTTTTTATTAAGCTTATTCTTGTTCTATAACTAGTTATTATCCTTCTAGATGAACATATCATAGGGCTTACACAAAACTTGTAACTAAATATTTTTACCTCCACACTTTTGTTCACACATCCAATATTGTGATGAAGGATTCAATATTAGAGCTATTTAAAAATAAGAAAATTAGACAATAGATTCACTAATATCCTCAACTACCAACTTAGCACCACTCCAGGATTCTAAGATGTAGATTTTTTTTGGACATAGTTTCTTACCCTTCTATTCCAAACAACATGGATAAATTTTAGGTGTTTGATAATGACCAAAAGATCATACAGTTTATGAATAACTCTATAGATTTTGAATCTTAAATAATAGATGAAAAGGATGTTATGGCTATGAATGTAGATGACTTGGGAGAATAAGGTGTCTTATAGTTGAAAGATAATCACATATCTATGGTAATGGTCTCACTAGAATGAGATTTTGATATGGATCCAAAAGACCAAAATTAAAAATAGTCCAAATCAATTGAATCATATTTAAGAGAATTTGGTAACTAATAAACATCTTTAATATGTCAATATTAGCCTAAGTTGCATTGAAAATGAGAAAAAAATTTAAGGGTCTACTCATAGAATAGAAGGACGTGATAACATATACATATGAATATCTAAAAATATTTGATCCCAGGTTCATCACACATACAATATTTTTTAATCCATAATAGAAACCCTTTGTATACACTTAAAACTGGCCACCAAAAACCTCCAACTAGGCTTTTAACCAATTTCCACCCAAAACACATAATTTGGCCTAAAAACATTAAAACATGTTAAATGATGTGAAAATGACATATTCAAGTGCCGATTTTGGCTAGGGTATCCATAAATGGGATAATGCAATTTATGGGCCAACTAACTTTGATCAGATCATTTCGAGTCAAAATGCCAATTTTACACCTGTGTGCTCTAGATTGCTCTTTCATATCAAATATCTTACACACGATTCATGCCTTTATTATTTTGTATTGGTAACATCCTAAATGTGAATATGATTCCAACACATCTGACATCACCTTCCAATTCTAATTCAGTCAAATTTTAGACCAATAACAAGGCATTCTGATCAATTTGAGTAATTTGTGTGCAAAGTGCTTAAACATGCTTAAGAGATAATTAAACAAAATTAGGACATACTTAATAATTCCATGAAAACTTGTTACATAATTATTTTAGGAAATGAATATTGAATAACGACATCATCAGGTGATGTTGTTTCTTGGGAATACATCCCTAGGCCATAAATGCCACAAATATCAGGATTCATGCCCTCCATGCCTCATCAATGCCTTCCATGATGCCCTCCATGCCTCTTAATTTCCCCTTATTCCAATTTCATTATGAAGATAATTAAAAACTTAATTCCAAAAATTAAATTAATCCTCAACCACACATCTCAATCTCAGGATAGACAATTCAAGTTGATTCTAGACATTTGCAAAAATATATAAATAGGAGGCCTTACCACATCATTTCTAAGACATGATAATGTGAATTTATAATGCATAAATGGTTCTAAAAGATTAAATAAATTAGTGTTACCATGCCAAATTGATTCCAAGCCAAGCCAAGCCACAAGCCAGAGGTGCCAAGGAGAGATGGAGGTAGCCAAGCTTCCATTGCTAAGGACTTCATGAGTACAAGCAGAGCAAGCCACTACTACAAAGGCATTTGGAGCATCCAAAGAAGGTGAAGGAATTATTGTGTTTGATTCCTTAATTTTTAGTTATGTTTATCATTTGATTTTGTTAAATAAGCTCTCCCTAGTGTCTAGGCCTAGAGATGTTATGTTATTAGTGTCTTTATTTCATTTTGTTTTCATTTTGGAACTAACACCATACTAACCATCCTCTCTTGAGTCAAATTCCTAGATCACATTATGGTATGCCCGATAGGACTAGATGCATCTCACACCTGAAGAAGATCATTTTTCAACTCTAAAATATTTATTTTGACCTTTGAAACTCTTGAAAATTGATTTTCTAACTTTATTTTGCCATGGTTTTACACAGTAACCGACATCGACAAGTAAGATCGACATCGGTTACATAGCTTAATCGATGTCAATTAGAAAAACTGACATCAATTAAATACTTATTGAGATGGTCACATTGGTATAACTAATGTTAGTTAGATAACTAACATTAGTTAGCCAAAGTAACCATCATTAGTTTTATATAACCGACCTCGGTCACTGTGTTTTTCTTAAAACATAGACCTAAGAGCTATTTTTCCAAATTTCATTATTTCAAACCCAAAAGATCTTCAAAACTAAAGGACATGCTAACTTTTTTGCTATAGGACCAAGCTTAACATTTGATAAAAATATGTTTAAATCACCTTTTACATGCTTAAAAATCAATTAAGAACCTTGTTTTGGTGTTTAACAAAGAATTTACATGTATTTGGTGATTTTTTTCAAAGTTTTCAACTAATACCAAGGGGTAAATTGAACACCACCTCACTTTCCTTTTGGGATTAAAAAGGAACTCACCTTTTTAAAGCTTTTTGTATTTACTTAGTTGTTTAATCAAATTTTTGTTTGGCAAAAAGAGGGATGTTGGGTGTATGCTCTTCCATTTGTCCCCTTTAGGGAACCTTTGGAATCAAAATCACCATTCCTATTACAAATAGCCTATTCCAAGGCTTAGAGAAAAAGTCATCTAAATCACTCCCCAAAAACTCGTCAAAGTTTGGGTGACCTTGAAAATGACCTTAAAGTCTTTCTATTTTATGCTTTCTTTATTTTTATGCAAACTTGGCTTGTGAGGGGGACTTCATCACCTCTCACGAGTTCTTTAGGGAAGCTTTGACCTAAGTTTTCACTACTTGGCATTGAATTCATTTATCTCCTAATTAGAGTTTTACACATGACATAATGGCACTTTGGACATCACACTACACTGAGAAAACATCAAGATGTAGTGGTTGTAAAAAGGCTAGACCTTTTTGCAATAATCCAAGTGATACAGACCCAATATCCATGCTTGTATTTTGCATCATTTGACATGAAAGTGATTATGCAATTGATTCCTCTATAAACATTCAAAAGCTTGTTAGTTTAGTCAACCCCATTTTGCCATACCCTTGCTAGGATTGTTAAGTTATGGAGCTAAAAGCTTCACTATTATGCAAATGTGGAGGTTGCTGGGCTTAGCCAATAATCAGCATCGGTAGTATCACCGACATCGGTCAAGCATGGATCAGATCTAACCGACATCGGTTAGGGATCGATTGACATCGATCATATGCAAACTGACAGTGACTGGTGTCGGTCACCTGTGTGTGTGCATTTGCATGCATTTCCAGAATTAGATTTGTTCTAATTTTAGGAGGACATAGTGTTTTCATGTAAAGACTAATTTTAGTCTTAAGTCTATGTTTATAATTATTGTATGCCTTGGATCCTATTTAAGATACCCATGGGGCATGTATTGTAAGCAAGCAAGTAAGCAAGGTCAATTAGATCTGTAAGGTGCAAGATCAAGAACATCAACTGAAGCAAGGGAATAACAACTCGGTTATTGAGTTGATTGTAATTGATTGAGAGAGAGAACTCTTGAGAGAAATACTGTACACCTAAGAGGTGTGGGAAGAGTGAGATTTCTTCATTGTATTATGGAAGAGTTTAATACAATATTGGTTATTTCTTATATATCCTATTATTTGTTGTTTTTGATTTTTAGTTACTTATTACTTCTAGTTCAATTCCATGTTTAGTTGCTCATAAAAAAGTAATCAATTGTACTCCAAGTTCCTAACAGTTGGTATCAGAGCTAGGATCACTAACAAGTGGTAGAGTGGGTTAGTGTTTGTTGATTACAGGTTCACTCACAGGGGTTTTTATTTGAGTGGGAGCAAAGCAATGGCAGAAGAAAGTAAACTAAGAATGGAGAAATTCAATGGAAAGAATTATCAATTATGGAGGATGTAAATAGAAGATTATCTGTACCAGAAAGAGCTATTTTTACCGTTGGGTGGGGTTTCAAGTAAGCTCACAGATATGCAAGATGAAGAATGGAATGTTCTTGATAGAAAGGCTCTTCGATCTATAAGGTTGAGCTTGTCATCTTCTGTGATTTCTAATTTATCACAGGCAAAGACAATGGTAGAGCTAATGGATACTCTGGCAAACTTATATGAAAAACCCTCAGCTTTGAATAAGGTATATCTTATGAAGCAATTATTTAGTTTGCAAATGCAGAAAGGTGGATCTGTATATGGTGTTCTTAATGATTTCCATGAAATTTTAAATCAGTTAAATTCAGTCAAAATAGTTTTTGATGATGAAATTAAGGCTCTCTTAATCTTATGCTCTTTACCTGAAAGTTGGCATAGCTTGGTAATGACAGTTAGCAATACTGCATCTGCTTCAAATATCTTGAAAGTTGATGTTGTTAGTGTAATCTTGAATGAAGAAATTCACAAGAAAAGCACAGGGGAAACATCAGGTAATGCTTTAAGTATTGAAATCAGGGGAAGGCAAAGAGAGAAGGGCAAGCAAAGGAAATCAAGGTCAAAGATGGGAAGGAGATCCAAATCCAAAAATGGAGGTATAATCTGCTGGAATTGTGGAAAGAAAGGGCATGTAAAGAAAGATTGTTGGTTGGTAGAAAATCAACATGAAGGAAATAAGGAAGCAAATGTTGTAGCTATTGTTGCATAAGATGCTCTTATATGTTCCTTGGATAAAGTAGAATCATGGGTTTTAGATTCTATTGCCTCTTTCTATGCAACCCCAAATAGAGAATTTTTTCATGATTATGTCCATGGAGACTTTGGAAAAATTTATTTAGGGGATGGTGAGCCTTGTCAAATGGTTGGCAAAGGGGAAGTGTAGCTGAAATTGTAGAATGGCAACACATGGGTGTTGAAGGATGTCATGCATGTCCCAGTCCTGAAGTAAAATTTGATTTCTATAGGAAAGTTGGGTGATGAGGGATGCACAATAACTCTCATAGTTGAATCTTGGAAAGTTTCCAAGGGTGTACTTGTTTTAGCAAGAGGTAAGAAAGTAGGTACACTTTATCTATCTACTTGTATTACTAATTCTCCTTCTATTTTATCTACTTCAGATGTAGGTGCAAAGATGTGGCACTATAGGCTTGGTCACATGAGTGAGAAGGGAATGGATGTTCTTAAGTCAAAAGGTAAGATTTCAGATTTGAAAAGCATAGATTGAGATTTCTGTAAGCAACATAAGAAAGTGAGGTTTATTGAAACTAGGTCAACAAAGAAGAAGAACAAGTTGGAGCTTGTTCACATAAATGTGTGGGGACCAGCTCAAGGAGCTTTTATTGGAGGATCACAGTATTGCATAAAGAGGAAATCTAATGTTTTTGACACTTCTAAGAACTAAAAGCCTTGGTTTTCAAGGAGAAGATGATGGACAGAGATCAGCTCAAGAGGCTAAATAATTTTAAGTAGGGCAGTGTTGATTTGGACAAGGTTATGATCCAAAATGAGCTCACGAGTAAAAATCATCACTCATAGGAAAACATAGTTACTGACGTCGATCAGGTGAGAGCCGATGTTGATCAGGCAAGAACTGATGTCAGTCCAGTGGAGACCAAAGTTGGTGATGTTAGGTAGGTGTAAACTGACGTTGGTCAGGTAAGAACTGATGTCAGTCAGGTCGGTCACATGGAATCGACATCGGTCAGGTGTAGACTGAGAGATGACTGGGATCAATCACTGACAGAGAATTTGGGTGGATAGTAAGCTGTAAATCAGTCTCAAATGCCCATATAGAGGACTAAAAGGGTAAGTAAACCTCTAATTTGTTATTCCCCTTATTTATACTATGTGTTGCTCATTGATGGTCGAGAACCAAAAAATTTTGATGAGGCAATGCAGGAAGAATCCAGGAAACAATGGGAGCATGGCATGAATTAGGAAATTGATTCTTTGGAAAAGAACCAAATGTGGGATTTGGTTGAGTTACCAGCTAGAAAGAAAGCACTAAAAGATGAATGGATTCATAGGTTAAAGAAAGGAGAGAATGGATAAATGAGACATGAGGCCAGGTTGGTAGTAAAGGGATTTGCACAGAAACCAGGTATTGACTTTGGTGAAATTTTTTCTCCTATAGTAAAGATGATTTCTATTCAGACTTTATTATCTTTAGTTGCTATTGAGGATTTGCATCTTGAGCAGCTTGATGTTAAGACAACATTTCTTCATGGAGATTTGGATGAAGAGATATATATGAATTAGCCAGAAGGTTTTGAGGTCAAAGGTAAGGAGAAACTTGTGTGCAGGTTGAAGAAAAGCTTATATGGTATTAAGAAATCTCTAAGACAGTGGTATTTAATGTTTGACAAGTTTATGACAGAGCATGGTTTTAGTAAATGTCAATTTGACCATTGTGTTTATTTTACTAGGTTGGATAATGATAACTACATTATCTTATTACTGTATGTAGTGTATATATTTGTTGCAGGTTCACACATGCAGGTAATTACTGAGCTAAAGGTAAAATTAGCTCACACATTTACCATAAAGAATTTAGGAGTAGCAAAGAAAATCCTTGGCATGAGTATTAAGAGAGACAAGAAAAATCACAGGCTTATTTTGTCTCAAAAGGATTATGTGAATAAGGTGTTGGAGAGGTTCTATATGCAGGATGAAAAACCAGTAAGCACACCTATGGCTGGACACTTTAAGTTGAGCAAAGAACAGTGTCCTAAATCACATGATGAGGTTGAGTACATGAGCAAAGTTCTATATGCTTTAGCAGTTGGGAGCTTAATGTATGCAATGGTATGTACTAGACCTGATATTGCCCAAGTAGTGGGAGTTGTCAGGAAGTTTATGGCCAATCTAGGAAAGGAACACTGGAAAACAGTTCAGTGGATTCTAAGATATCTGAGAGGGACCAGTAGTAGGTATTTATGCTATGCAGGGTCAAACACTTCTCTACATGGGTATGTAGATTCAGATATGGCAGGTGACTTAAATGGCAGGAGAAGCACCACAGGATATGTGTTCACTATTGGTGGAATGGTGGTTAGCTGGATTTTAAAGTTGTAGAAGGTTGTTGCCTTGTCTACTACAGAGGTAGAATACATTGCAGTCATAAAGGCTAGCAAGGAAATGATATGGATGACACGGTTCATGGAAGAGTTGGGAAAGGAGCAAGAGAGTTACAAATTGTATAGTGATAGTCAAAGTGCAATTCATTTGGCAAATAATTCATCCTTTCATTCAAGAACCAAACATATATAGCTTAGGTACCACTTCATTAGACAGGTATTGGAGGATGGACAGTTGAAGCTGGAAAAGATCCATATGGATAAGAACCCTGCTGATATGTTAACAAAGCCGATAACAAAGGAGAAGTTGAATCTTCATTCAACTTTTGTTGGTCTTCAAGATTGAACTTGAAGAGGGAGAAACAAACCAGAGAAACAAGATAGAGGATGTTGATGTACAGGTACAAGTGCATCTATTTATCTCCAAGTGGGAGATTGTTAAGTTATGGAGCTAAAAGCTTCACTTTTATATAAATGTGGAGGTTGTTAGGCTTAACCAGTAACTGACATCGATAGTATCACTGACATCAGTTAGGCATGGATCAAATATGACTAACATCAGTCATGGATTAGCTAACCTTGGTCATATGTAGACTGACAGTGACCAACGTCGGTCACTTGTGTGTGTGCGTTTGCATGCATTTCCAAAATTAGATTTGTTCTAATTTTAGGAGGACAAAGTGTTTACATGTAAAGACTAATTTTAGTCTTGAGTCTATGTTTCTAATTATGTATGACTTGGATCCTATTTAAGAGACCCATGGGGCATGTATTGTAAGCAAGCAAGTAAGCAAGGTCAATTAGATCTGCAAGGTGTAAGATCAAGAAGATCAACTGAAGCAAGGGAATAACAACTCAGTTATTGAGTTGATTGTAATTGATTGAGAGAGAGAAATCTTGAGAGAAATACTATACACCCAAGAGGTGTGGGAAGAGTGAGATTTCTTCATTGTATTCTGGAAGAGTTTAATACAAGATTGGTTGTTTCTTGTATCTCTTATTATTTGATGTTTCTGATTTCTAGTTACTTATTACTTTTGGTTCAATTTCGTGTTTAGTTGCTTATGCAAAAGTAATCAATTGTACTCCAAGTTCCTAACAAGGATTTGGATGATTATACTTAGTATATTTTGGTCATTTTTTCTTGGTATGTTTTGATACTAAAACTTGTTTGTTTTTTCATAAGCCATGCCAAAATAATACATTTGAATTGTGAAGGGTAGTGTTATGCTACCCAAATCATGTTAACACATTTTTGAGCCTTTTAAGTCTTTGAAACATAACATTGAGTACATTATTTGAGTATTCTTACATCGTTAAGCTACTTGATTTGTTTCAAGACTTGTTTACCATTGTATCAAAACCATTTGTTTTAAACCATTTTGTGTATACCATTTGGACCATTGTCTTGTGCCATCATGCTGTCTAATCTTGTCTAGATTATTTTGTCAGATCTTAGTTTTCATCATTGAGTTTTCCATTAGCCTTGTCAAGTTTGGATCCAAACATTGATTGATTTTTATTTAGGCCTCAATTCGTGGAGCTAATACATAGATCTTTCTCTTTTGGGTTGCATAACTTTAATTAATCGATTACCCAAATTTGAAAACTATTGATAGTTTGTTTGTTCAATACCTATCCTTATAATTGTTTGTGTCTTTATTTGGGAAAAAATAGTATTAATTCAAATAATATTTTATCTTATGCCTTATGCCAATTGATCATGTGTATGTTTGATTCTGTGTGCTAGGTCTATGTCAAAGTTATTTCCAAACGTGTTATATTAAATAAAATCACATCATCCTTTATTTCAAGTCTAACTTTTGGCATCGTTTGGCCAAAAGTCCTATCACATGCCTATTTATTTGAGCCTATATTTTGATTCCATATTTGGACAAAAGCCTTAGTAACTCAAATTTTCCCTTTCCTAGTTCAAACCTTGTTTTGAACACTTTCACCTAGACATTTGACATGCCATTGTTTATTTAGATGCTTGACCTTTTGAGCATATGACATTTGACATTAGACATTTGATGTTAGACTATTTTATGCCAAGTCTTAACACAAACCATTTTGGAGATACAACTTCACTTTCAAACCACATTGGAGTTATAGCTCCACCCCTTTGACCAAGTTGGACCAAGTTTGAACCATTTGTATTTTGGATCATTTTTTAGTGTTTGTAGAACTCTAAGCCTTTTTGTTTTTAGAGCTTTCATCATTTACATGGATATGTCTCACTACACTTATAGTGGAGTCACTTACAATCCAAATTATGATATAATGGAAGCATAAAATAACTTTTATGGCTTTAGTCAAGACCTTAATGATGCTAATATGGTTTGTGAGATAGATTTCTATCCGCCTCATATTAATCATTCATGAGAACAAAGTCATGAAACAACTTACGATCCAACTCGAGATATTAATTGGTATAAAAAGGCTTGCAAAAAGGACTTTAAAGACCCAACTATAGATAATGTTATTTGGGATACATATCCATACCCTCTTTACAATAATCAGTACATAGAATAAGGTCAAGAACCAACTTATGAGCCAACTCATGACTGGGATGATATAGTTTATGAGGAAGACTTGGATGTTTTTTCTTATGTAAGCAATCAAGTTTCATGACATCCTTTTATTATCCAATCATCGAATACCCCTCACCCTCTTTTATATTATACGAGCTATCAAACTCTATAATATCTAAGGAATACCATTCCCATACTAGGACCTCATCCTTTAGTTTTTATGAATAATCATGCTCCACAATGCCCCTTCATCATTACAGGACCTAGTCCTTTGGTTTATGAAAGCAATCATGCTCCATAATGCCCCTTCATTATTCTAAGACCTAGTTCTTTGGCTTATGCAACCAATCAAGCCTCACAACGCCCTATTATTACCATCTCAAGACTTTGTCCTTTGGCTCATATGAGTAATCATGCTCCCTAAGTTCTTACCATTATGCAACCACAAGTCATTCCTTATCCAGTACTAATCACATCTAAACCTTGATAGATCCAATCATTAAAAGACCAAACTATGTTCAAAATTGGTATTTTTTACTCATTAGAAACCAAGGCCTAGACAACCAATGAATCCAAGATGTTTTTGTTAAATCAACCATTTGTGATAAGTCAGCCTATGATGAATCACCTATTGATCCTATACTAGTTATCAAGGAGTCTCACTTTGACAAACCGGTCTTTGTTGAGTCACTTCTTAATGATTATAACCACCTTTGGGTAAATCATTACCTCAACCATGTGCCTATTTTTCAAGAGCCTCTAATTGACAAGCCATTCTATGAGGATTTATCTCTTGACCTTTTTCCAATCCTAGAGGAGTTTCACTTTGACAAACTAGTCTTTATGGAGCCCATCATGACATTATAGGTTGTTACTTATCCAATACCAAGAATTCAACAAGACATCATTATAATAGAGTACCCATCAAATGAAGAATTCAAATTAGAGTTGGGTTGTATTCTTGACCTAGCATGATATTTAGCATCAGAATCAAAATCAACATCAAATTTAGAGTCCCTTGAGTTAGAATTAGATTCAGAAAAAGAATATGTTCATGGCTATTATAATATTGGTTATGCATGCCTCATAGATCAATTTTAATACATTTTTGATATTTCTATGGCTTTTGAGGATGATTACTTTAGATTCGACATAAGTTATCCTAGTATATTCTACAAAGATTGTGTAGCCTCTCCCCATTCCATTACCATTCCACAAACCATTACCATCAACCAAAATATCCATATCATTGACATTCCATCTCCCATAGGTGTCGATTGGGATAGATAGAATCACACTTTGTTAAATTTCATCCATGGTGACATAGCAGTTGAAGAAGAGTAAGGAGGCCAAGACCACATTCATGTAGCAGAAGAACACTCTCCTATTGAAACTTTTTTGGATATGTTAGGGGGCAATCAAAGTCATAACTCAACATCTTCTAGTGAAACTTTTTTGGAAGCTCTAGAAGATAATAAAAGTCAAAAGTCAACATTCCTTAGTGAAACCTTCTCGAAGGTGCTATAAGACAATCAAGACAACTTCATTGGTGAAAAACTCATTAAGGCACTAGTAGCTAAGCACAAAAGTTCTTCACTACTTGATGAAGACAAAATCAAAGATCAAATCAAAATAGCTTCTAATCTATAGCCTAATTAGATAGTATCTACTCTCAAGATCAAACAATATAAAAATTTGGTGGTCCTATTGAGATAACAAGTCTTTGGCCCCACCATAACTAAAGTTATGCTAAATCTGGCATCAACAATATTACTTGTGGCTAAAATTCTTGATCTTCATTTATTTCCCCACCATTATACATTCTATTATCATTTACCATTCCATTTCACAATCAAACCTACCATCCATTATTTATCCTTATTTACCATCCACAACTACATGTTCCTTTGTAGAGGATACAAAGATACCTTGTCTTGACATTTGAAGGAATCAAAATCAATGACCAATGAAGATCACAAAAGTATTCTCAACAACCAGATCTACAGGTAGTTTTTGATAGAGTAGCTATTCAGATGAGGTGTGGGATAGAATTTAACATGTTCAAGTATTTTATTTATATCATTTGTTGATTATTATGTGCATCTCCCTATCAATAGGAACAATAGAATTAAAAACCACACCCAGGCCAAAAACATGTACCATACCATTTCACATTACCATGCCATTACCATTGTTAGATATCTCCATTTTCCATTATTATAGACCCCAACCATTCACCCCATAACTTGGGGGCAACCCTCTTACCATTTTATCTAAATTATCAAACCATCATTATCTGTAGCAAGACCATACCATCCTATCATTCCATTCTTATCAAGACCAAAGCCTATTTTTAGTCACCCTACCTAATTCTATTTTGGTCTTGGTTCATTCAAATCTTTCTAAACTTTTTGTGAGAGGATTCCAATCAATTTTTAACAATTAATCCAATCCATGTTTACAATGATAGTCTATGAAAGTAGTGTGACAGTTGATCTAGAAAGATATCTTTCATCTTATAAAGCTTGTTTATGTGAGCCTAATTATAACTATCTTTGGGAAAATCAGTGTTTCACTAGTCTTAATAATAATTATAACTACCTATGGGAAAATTAGTATCATTGACCTATGCCATTATATCCTAGTAATAACTATCTATGGGCAAACTAGGGGCAACACTTGTTTATCATGCATTGTTACATCACCTTGCCATTATTATTTTCATTTGACTGGCCATTTTCCAGATTTGAGAACTTATTGGGACCTAGTTGGTTTTTCCATACCTTTTATGCGGATGTAATTACTATGAATTGAGGTAATTTTAGGACTATGTGGATCATGCTCAATTCATGTTGAGGTTACCTCAGTCCCCCTTTCCATACGCTCTCATCATTTTATGAGCAACCTAAGCCAAATACTCTCACCAATTTATGAGTAGGTATCTTGTCATTCTCTAATGAGTTAACATACCTCAAAATTATAAAATAATTCATAACATTTCAAAAATCTAAAAATATTTATCCTATCTAAGCCTAGTCAGTTATCCTTGATCCACCTTACTGGGGCATTGTCATTATTAGGATGTTTTATTTTTCTTTTGTTTTTAGGATTTCTATTTGTTTATTTATTTTAGGTTGTTTTTTTGTTTTTTATTTGTTTATTCACTTTCTTGTTTGTTTTCTTTCAACACTGTTGCCTCGACTCAATCTATATGTATGCATTGGGTGATTCCATGCACACATTATTCTTGAGTCTATACATATTCATACGTCAACATTATCATCATGGTTTTCATCATTGGTGCATTATTTTCAAGTGTTTATTGGATTGGGAGTCAATCCTTATGCATATTTTGGCCAAGTCTTCATGGTGTTCTATCATGAAGCCTACCATCACATGTTACAACAAAAAATTAGCTTCAAGATGGTCTATAATCAATGGAGCAATAGAAGTTTCTCCTTAACACCTTAGTAAATTCTCCCATCCCACCCTTGATCAAATTAACCCATTGGCCATTCTAGTTATATCATTACCAATAAGGATGGGTATCTCCTCATTGGTTGGTATAACTAAATCATTTCTAATGATCAATCTTATTCCTCTATCCATATCTTTCATCACTTTTCACCCACTCATCTTTAATCTATATTATAGATTATATCCTTGAGTTATGCTAGCTAATCATTCCTAACTAGGGCACAACCATCAATTTTAGCTAATCCAGGTCATCTTCATGATTATAACCGCCTATGGGCAAATCATTATTTTGAATTTTATTCTTGATTATAACCACCTTTGGGAAAATCAGAATCATTTTTACATTAATGCATGTAAGCATTTTATTATTTGGATTAATCTCAACCATGGATTAATTCCACCTTTCTTCTTATTTCTTTTCGAGGGACTGTCCATCAACAAATGTGATGACCACTCCCTCAAGGGGGCATCATCATAGGCTTCTCAAAACCATTTGGAGCTTTGTTCTTCAACCATAATCTTCTTTTTGGTATACAGGCCATCTCTCATTATTTGAGAATACATACTTTTCCTATGGTTTGCAACATCTTCCCAAA